>LPNX011003468.1:361188-459818 GCA_001517045.1 Pseudotsuga menziesii
ATTCCTAGCCTTGCAGATTTCATGGAATCTCTCACACAAGAACAAGACAAGATGGTGATGATGGGAACCATCAAACCTTCCAAAGATCAAGCTTTGATTGCTAGAGATTCGAGGGTGGATTCAAAAAGAAAAAAGAAAGCTAAAAAGCCACCTGAGCAAAAGAGAGACAAGAAGGAGTCCCCAGAGGATCAACAAGGTCCCAAGAAAAATACCCAGAAGAAGAAAAACAAAGGTGAAATGAACAAGTGCTCATACTGTTCGAAGGGCAATCACACTTAAAGATCTTGTATGAAAAAGCAGATTGATATGCTGACCAATATCCTGGAGAAGAATGGCATCTCCCTTCTAGAAAGCTCAAAGAAGAGAGAAGGAGGATCAAGTTCAGATGACAGAGAGAGAGTTCATGCTCTAGTTGCTGGCACATCAAGCTCACCCAGTTTTATCATTGATTCTGGAGCTTCAAGACACATGGTTTCGACTAAGGAGGCCTTCTCCTCACTGGATATGTCGAAAGGACCATCTATTGTGCTGGGAGATGACTCTCTCACTAAAATTAAAGGAAAAGGAAGGATAGATCTTGATCATGGTAAGTTCAGCAATGTGCTATATGTCCCTGGTCTCGCCTTCAACCTCCTGTCAGTGTACCAGATGACCCACACTGGGTCTCCTAAGAAGGTCATATTCTCCCCCGATGAAGTTGAGATCTCCGAGATTTCAACTGGTAGAGTCATTGCAAAAGGAGTTGCGAATCATGCTCAAAAGGTATACATGTTCTCACACTTCCTACCTTACTCAAACCCCTCTGCTCTTCTCATTCATGCTAATGAAGCCAGTAAGCTATGGCATGAAATATTTGGCCATCTAAATTACAAGTATCTGTCTGATCTTAGTGAGAAAGAAATGGTCATAGGGTTTCCCAAGATAAAATTTTCCAAAGGAGTCTACCAAGGCTGTATCCTAGGAAAACACCCAGAGCACAAATTTGAGAAAGCTAGTCATGAGAGAACCTCTGCACCCCTCGAGCTGATTCATAGTGATGTTGCTGGCCCATTTTCTCATATGTCCATGAGTTAGGCCAAATATGCATTGACCTTTATTGATGATTTTTCCAGGTATTGTTGGGTTCACTTCATGAAACACAAGTCTGAAGTTTTTGGCCTATTCAAAGTCTTTAAGGCTTTGGTTGAAAACCAGTGTGGAAGGAAACTCAAGGTCCTCAGATCTGACAATGGTGGTGAGTATGTCAAGTCTGATTTTATTAACTATTGTGCAGATGCAGGTATTCATATGCAGCATTCTATCCCTTACACACCACAGCAAAATGGTGTTGCTGAGAGGAAGAACAGATCACTGAAGGAGATGACAACATGCATGATGGAGGCCAAAACTTTGCCACCAAAGTACTGGGCCGAAGCTATCACCTGTGCAGCCTATATTCAGAATAGGGTGCCTCACAAACAGCTTGATGGCATGACTCCCTTCGAAGCATGGAGTGGGCACAATCCAGATGTGACCCATTTCAGCATTTTTGGCTCAAAGGCATGGGCTAGAATCCCGACAGAGAAGAGGAAGGCTTTGCAGCCCCAAAGCCAAGAGTGTCTTTTTGTTGGATACTCTAAAGATTCAAAAGGGTACAAGTTGATAAAATTGAGCACAAACAAATCCTTCATTGAAAGGTGTGTTCAGTTTGAAGAAGAACCCCTTGCAGAAGTGGAAATTAGTGAAGCCTCTTCACCACCTGAACCTCAAGAAGTAAGTAAAGAGTTTGTTGAACATGTTGATTCTGATTTGTCTAATGGATATGAGTTTATTGCAGACCAAAAAATCCCCACAAGGCCTAAATGGGCAGCCAAGACACTACATGCAGCAGGAGAGCTAGCTGGGGATCCCAATGACCCAAGGAGGACTAGATCTCAATTTGAGAGTGGTCTGTGCATGAAGGATCCTATGTTTGCTGAAAAATGCTATTTGATGGTGGATTCTGATCCTCAAACATATGACGAAGTAGAAGGAGATCCAAGATGGCAATCAGCCATGAAGGAGGAGTTCAGCTCACTCCAGAAGAGCAACACATGGGAGCTAGTGGATCTTCCCCCAGGGAGAAAACTAGTACAGTGTAAGTGGGTCTATAAGACCAAATTTGCTGCTGATGGTTTACCACTGAAGTACAAGGCTATATTGGTAGCTAAAGGCTACTCACAGGTTCATGGCATCGATTACAATGAGACCTTTTCCCCAGTGGCAAAGATGGATTCCATCAGGCTAGCTCTAGCCATTGCAGCCTCAAGGCAATGGGAGGTACATCATATGGATGTAAAATGTGCCTTTCTGAATGGAGATCTAACTGAGGATATATATATGCAGCAGCCTCAAGGTTTTTCTACTAACCCTTCTCTTGTGTGCAGGTTGAGAAAGTCATTGTATGGGCTAAAGCAAGCCCCCAGGGCTTGGTATGCCAAGATAGATAGCTTCTTGCTATCTCTGAATTTTGTTCGGTGCAAATCAGATCTGAATGTCTATTTGAAGTCTATTAATGGTTCATTAATGATCATTGTGTTATATGCTGATGACCTCCTCATTACAGGAAGCTCACAGGCTGAGATTGCTTCCTTAAAAGGAGCTATGAACCAAGCCTTCTCCATGACAGATTTGGGGCTCTTAAGTCAATTTCTGGGGCTTGAGATTGCTCAAACCAAAGCTGGAATAAAGATGCACCAGTCCAAGTATGCCTTGGATTTGCTGATCAAATTCAGGATGCAATATTGCAAAGCAAGCAAAACTCCTTTCCTTTCAGGAGTGAAGCTGGAGGAAGATGATTCTCCACCAATGGTAAACAATACACTGTATAGGCAATTGATTGGATGTTTATTGTATTTGACACATACTCGGCCTGATATTTGTTATGCAGTAATTGTGGCTTCTATATTCATGGATCAGCCTCATGAGATCATTGGAAAGCAACCAAAAGGATCCTAAACTTTGTTCAGGGAACAAGGACACATGGGATCCTCTATAAGGAAAAATCTGATCTTGATTTGATTGGATTTACTGACAGCGATTGGGCAGGTGATAGTACAGACAAAAATTCCACTTCAGGTTATGTGTTCATGCTTGCAGAAGGGCCAATCAGCTGGTCAAGCAAGAAACAGAGTGCCATTGCACTCTCATCTACAGAAGCTGAGTACAGAGGAGTTGTCAATGCAGCAACTCAGTGTTTATGGTTGCAGGGTTTACTTGGAGAATGTGGTTTCGAACCTGAGTACTCAACTACCATCTACTATGATAACCAGAGTACCATTTGAATCTGTAAGGATCCAGTTCAGAAGCAGAGAACCAGACACATTGAGATTCACATGCACTACATCAGAGAGCTTGTGCATGATGGCACCATTCACATACTCTTCTGTTCATCTTCAGAACAAGAAGCTGATATCTTCACCAAATCATTTTGTGAGAAGACCTTCAGCAATCTCAAATCACTGTTGGGGATTGCTGATCATGCTGTAAAGGCATGAGTGGAGACAAGATTCTACAATTTTGTTTTACAGTCCATGTTTAAGGGAGGATTTTCCCAAGTTGGTTTTGCCTCTTTCCTTGTTTATTTGGACATGCAGTATGTAAAGGGTGACTAAGCCTTGTTGCTAGGCCCTATATTTTTGATTTATTACTCATAAATTCAGGATTAAGGGGGGGTGTTAGAATAATCAACCCATAGTATTACCCACTTAGACATTAATTCATTTATTTTTGTCTTATTTGCCTAGTTCATGAGTCCCACCTTGTGCAAGTTGCTAATTGCCTATCCATAGAGGTCAAACTTTCCATATCTGACTCATGTAATGCTTAGGAAAGCCTTAGGAATCAAATCTGCTTTATTCTTGGCCTCCTAGGCGCCATTCTGCTTTTTCTGCTTTATTGCCTGCTTTTTCAGTGTTTTAAGGCACATAGGAAAGCAAGACTAGGTGAGGTGAACTAGTTTTTTGTCCTCTTCATCCTCCACTCTTTTCTCCATGCAAAAGCATGTATGAGCTGCCATTCCACTACTCTTTATCTTTCCCATGCGCCCTTGCCAATTCGTGAGCTCCATGACAGATTTGGGATCAGCTTTTTACACCTATGGGGGATTTGCCTATTTTGAGTAAGCCTGCTTTATGCTAGTTTTGGATGCCTCCTTATGCATTCGACCTCCTGATGTATTATATATATTCAGCAACCTATGTTATTACAGGGTTGGCTATTGTACACTCAGTTAATATAATTTTGTGTTACAGCTCCATATTCAGTCTCCATTGTTAGCAATTTTGCATGATCAATTGATAATTATTGTGTGTAAAATTAATCTACTGCTGGCCTTTCTCTTTTTCTTCTTCAAATGCAAATAATTCTAAAGATTGAACATGTTCAGCATTAGGGACTTTAAGCTTCTTTTTCAACACTTGAATGGTATTATCCTTCTCCTTTAGAAGCTTTTAGTCGCCTGCATATTACTTGGTTCGGTCCTTAATCTTGCAACATCTCCCCGCAAATTTTTAATTTGAATCAAATTTGTTTTATTTTCAACCCTTTCATGCTGCAATTGAACTTCCATCTTATCTACAAGAGAATGTAATTTAGTAATTTTCATAATTGTATGTAACAAATAAGAATAAATAACATCTCTAGTTTGTTTATGGAGTTGTATTTTATTAGGAACACCGATTTTGTCCAGCTTCACCTCCATTTCAGACACTTTCTTGTCACTTACCACAACGAATTTTAGGGTATTCCTCTCTGCGTCTCGAGTAGAAATCAATGAAGTCTTTTGATTGATTAAATTTCTAACTCGAGGAAGCAGATTCTTAGTTTCTTCTGACGACTACATTTCTTTATCAGCATAACTTGACATTAACTCTATCCTGGATTTGTAATGGGAAATGGACTCTATCTTACTTTCATCTCCGAAGGAATATTGATGTATCTGAACATAATTTTTCTGAAATAGGGCCATCTTCTTTAAATCTTCTGGAAATATTTATTTTGAAATAGTTTGTTCATCTTGAGGGTGTGTTTTGATATTTTTATGGAAATATCCTCATCTACATCCATGCCATCTGCTTTAGAAAGAGTCCTTTTATTCATAATGCTGGAATTAACAGGAACTTGAGCCACTACAGTCAATCTGTTCCTCCCATCTTCATCAGTTTCTATATCTTCTTCAAAATTAGCCAGATTTGCTATTTTGTCTAATCCCTCAACAATTTGATAATCAAATGGCTTATTTTTGTTCAGTTGCTTCCTCTGAGAAATAATATGATATGGGTCATAATTCACTTTTTTCTCTTTTTGAAAATCCATAACTTCTAACAATTTTTCTATGACTAACAAGGCGTTTTTATTCTTAAAAATGAAAGTACCAACTTTGAGAGGAAATTTAACATTGGAAGATTTTTTAAATGCCCCAAAATGTTCCTCTTCTACATATAACCTCTGTCTCATAAACTCTAATGTGAATATTCTTGGGGTTAAGAAAGCAGGTAACTTGTATGGTTCTCCAGTGAACCCATACGCTCTAAAAACAGTAAATTATTTATGCAAAAACCAATCTCCTGTTTTGTATTCTGAAGAATACCGTAACATAAGTCTCATGTCTTCCAACACCCTTGGAAAGACATCATCGAAAAGCAATTTGTAAATCTCAGCCATGATTGAATTTACGAACTCGAACATGTTAATCTATTTCGAAAGGTCCGGAGAGAACATGGTAGACAAGAACTGCAACTTCGACACATTAGAACACAAAAGCATGTTCAAAAAATATGACTGATATATGAAGAACTTGACTTTAGGAAATTCAACCAATTGGGTATGGATAACTTTGGCTAAATACTCATCAAGATTAAAACAACGGGATGAATTGGATTTATGGTCAGTCGAACCTATACTTTTCAAAAAACCTAAAATGACTTCATTAATATGTGTATCATCATCCAAACCCAAAATTCGACTGACAAGTGACCTGAAAAACTATACTTCCTCCTTGAAAATATTAACATTGTATGGCAGAAATAAACCCTCTAATGATTGACCATCTTTCAGAATACTGGATAAAAATTGACATCTAACTTCAGTTTTAAAATTTTTATACAATTTAATTAAGACTTGCTCATTTAAAGATTCATATCTATTAGGGAAGCTATCACGCAGACTCAATACCCCGCGAACAGTTTTTGTGTCAAATCTACAAAGGATTTTTGACATTGTATGACTCATAATAACTCTTTCAGAAGATGAGTAACTATTCGCACACCATTCGACAAATTCAGGGAAAGGTAGGGTTTGTTCAATAGCAAAGTAATATAATAAAGAAATGCAGACATTCAAAATATCATTCCCTTGTGAATTATGTTGCCACAAACACTCCTTTGAAATTGATACACTACATACTGACAGAATAGGGTCAAATACATTCCTCTCTCTATCAATAACAACCTCCTCCCTCTCATATAGAACTCTACACAATATTCTTGAACCCTGCTCCTTCTCCATAATAAAACAATGGTGACAAGTCTTCAACAAAGTATCAGTGTTTTAAGGCTTACCTGGTAACTGTTGGATATGTAGAAGTTGACTTTCGAAAAAAGATGGCGCATTGCCCCTTTTTCTTTTCACTAGCAGCATGCAAAAAAAATGACTTTTCCTAGGTCAACTCACTTTTTATACAACAGATCATTCCGGGACCCTCAACAAGTTGGTTTTCGTTTACCGCTTTCTTCAACGGAACTCACTAAAAGTCACCACGTGGAAAATAGTTTAAATTCTGCTACCACTCATCCTTTTTAATTATCTCACAGCTTTGCACTCTAAAGTAGACTATGACTGTTGATAAGACTTCATCTCTTGTCTAAACCATCGGATCAAAATCTGTTCTACGCAATCCTCCAACATTTCTCATTTTTTCAACCGTGCATCTTCACATTGCGGACTACCTCATGATCGTGGATTTTACTTGCTTTATTTCTTGGCCATCGATCTTTCCATATTGTTAACCAATTCCACTCCTCCGTCAAAACTTCTTTCTTGCGCAACTTTTCCCAGTGGATCAATTTGCAAACGTATATTTTCACGCACATAAATCTACACCTCTGAACTGTGCAATGAATTAACCAAAATGCATATTTTTAATAAGGGACTCATGACTACCAACCTTGTACCAATTTTTATGTATTCCTTTATCATTTCTCGACCACATCCTTCCTCAATTGTTCAACATAGAGGGTGTTAACAACTGGCTCCAACTGGGGATGATATCGTCCCTGTGAGGTATCAAAGAACTCGTAGAACAGATGCTTGTTTCTAACTTTTGTACCCAAACCTCCAAACCTTTTACTTTTTCTCTGATATATATTTTCTAAATATATAAAAAATGGATATCCTCCAAAATATTAGGGCCTTCACTCCGGGCTTCAAAAATATTCAGTTCGCCATATGTATTGCTTTCAAGAAAATAAATATTTACAAACTATAGTACAAATTTTACCCTCCACCTTAGGACAAGTAATGTTTCAAAAATATTCCATTAACAGGGTTACTCTTCAGTGAAACCCCATTTGGATATTCCAGAATAAATGCATTATCCCCTCTGTGACCTGCAATAACATAAGGACCTACCCACATGTGGTAAAATTTTCCATGCTTGTCTTCCCTAGGAGAATCCCATTTTAATACCAGGTCATCAATTTGGAACTATTCTTCTTTCACCCTTCTATCAAAAGTATTTTCTATTTTTTCTTGGTGTATTTGCACTTTATCATAAGCTTTATTCCTTTTCTCCTCTAATTCGATAATTTGGTTTATTCTTCTTTGCATGTGGTTCATCTCATCCTGTTGTTCCTGAAAATATTTCATAACTGGTACACCCAACGATGCTGGAAAAATTAATTCAATTCCATATACCAATTGAAAATGAGACATTCCAATTGCCCTTTTAGTGCTAATTCTATCAGCCCACAAAGCATACTTAATCTTGGTTTTCTAAGCTCTTTTGTTATCTTCTAACAACTTCTTAATAATTCTTACCAAACTCTTATTAGAAGACTTTTCCAATCTGTTTCCCTGTGGGTAGTAAGCAGTTTAATGATTTAGACTGATATGATATTTATGACAAAAATTAATCATCTTTTTGGATTTAAAAGTTGCCGCATTATCAATTACTATTCTTCTAGGACACCTAAACCTAGCCAATATATTTTCTTCAAGAAAATCCATAATTACTGTCTCAGTAGCTCTCCTGGTAGGTATTGCTTCAATCCACTTCGTGAAATAATCTGTAGCTGTTAGAATCCATTTATGTTGTCCTAAATAATTTGGGTTTATTTCTCCAATGAAATCCAAACCCCACTACTGAAAAGGATCTTCTACTATTATCGAATTAAGAGGAAGTGGAATTACCTTTCTCTTACCATAAAAAATATGGCATTGGTGACATGTGCTAGTTTCTTTGTACACGTCCGAAAACAATGATGGCCAGTAAAAACCTGCTCTCAAAATTTTGTTTGCTGTCACTTGCCAAGAGTGATGTCCTCCACAGTCTCCTTTATGAAATTCCTGTACTGTGTGTTGGGATTCATTTTATAAAAGGCAATTAAGTAACACACCTACAGGATCCTTCCAATAAAGATACTGATTTAAAATACAAAATTTAGCAGCTTTCAACTTCATAGATCTTGCTCTAGTTTTACTTAATCTTGCAGGAGCTTGTAAATTTTGAAGAACATGAACAATATCAGAATACCATGGAGATGTAGTGAAATCAATCATCACCTCCACCCCTATGTCCAACTGATGAGATTGACTAGATAAGAAATTAAGCTGTAAAGATTCACAATTTGAATCTGTCAACATTTTTGCGAGTCCTTGCCCTTTAATCAACTTGGTAGGTCTAATTTCTATATCATAGTCCAATAATGTTGCTATCCATTTCACTCTTCTTCCTTCTGGATCAAGCTGTGTAAGAATCCCTTTTACTACACTAGTTGGAACATGAGCAATTATATGTGAATGAAGAATATAGACCCTGAAATATTTTAAGGATTTAACCAAAGCATACACCTATTTCTCCATAATATCATATTTTAATTCCCCATATCTCAGTATCTTACTGAAAAATTCTATAGGTTGCTCCATGTTCTAATTATTCTTCTATAACAAAAATGCAGTGATAGTATGTTCTAAAGCATATGAAAATATTAAGAAATCTTTAGTGAAATATGGACTCACAAGCACAGGAGCTTCTAAAATGGCTTGTTTTATTTCTTTAAAAGATTTCTTACCCTCTGTTGTCCATTTTATTTCATGACCCCTTTTCAGCATATTTGTGATATTCATTAATATTTCAGCAAAATTGGGAACAAACCTTCTCAAAAAATTTACCTGTCCTAGGAATGATTGTATTTCTTTTTTGCTTCTTGGTTCTCCTACCTTCAAACTTGCACTGACTCTATCAGGATCAATCTTATTCCATCCTTAGAAATTATGTAACCCAACAAATTTCCTTCTTCTAATGTGAAATTTGATTTTTTTGGATTCAATGATATACCAAATTTTTTGCATTTTATAAAAACTTTTTCCAAATGGTGAATATGCTCTCTATCAGATCTTGAATATACCATGATGCCAACCATATAAATTACCACAAATTTACCTATTTCCCTGCAAAAGCGATATCCATGGCACACTGGAAGGTAGGCCATGCATTCATCAAACCAAAAGGCATCTTTGCATACATAAAAGTGCCCCATGGTGTGGTAAAAGCAGTCTTTTCTTGATCTTCAGGTAACACCTTAATTTGATTGTATCCTGAAAAACCATCCATAGTTGAAATTCTTTCTGCTCTGACCACTTTCTGCAAAATATGATCCATCTTTGGAAAAGGATAATTATCTTTCATTGAAACTTTATTCAAATTCCTGAAATCTATACAAAGATTTATTTCTCCATTTTTCTTTCTGACAGGAACCAAATTAGCAACCCACCTTGAGAATCTCAAAGTCACAATAATTTTGGCATCAAACAATTTTTTGATTTCCTTCTCAATAACTGGCAACAACTTTGGATTTATTCTTCTGAGTTTCTATTTGAAAAGTTTTTCTCCAGGTTTGATTGGAATAGTATGTTGTATTATTGAAGTATCATATTCCTTGAGGTCTTCATAACTCCAGGAAAACATAGTTGTATATTTTTTCATCAAGTTCACATATTCTTCTTTTTCTTTGGCAGGCAAGTTTTTA
The DNA here is from genome assembly GCA_001517045.1 of Pseudotsuga menziesii. Lineage (NCBI taxonomy): Eukaryota > Viridiplantae > Streptophyta > Pinopsida > Pinales > Pinaceae > Pseudotsuga > Pseudotsuga menziesii. The sequence continues at coordinate 371,454 of LPNX011003468.1, forward strand.
GACAGCTTCACAATCTTTGTATTCTCTTCAGTACCAATATTTCTATCTTCAATAGCATTATCAATAGGCTTCACTTTTGGATCTTTAGCAACATCATTTTGATCAAAAAATTTCTCTAAGGGGATCAAACCTCTTGGTATAAAATTACTTTTTAATTGAATGATATCATTTCCTCCTAGAGTTCCCTTCAATTTTTCAGTATTAATCTTTTCTTCTTCACTTTATTTAGCATCTTGGAAATTTTTACAATTATCATTTTCACCATCAATATGAGTGTTCACAAACTCCCCAGACAATTATAAAAATATTTTTATCTGCATATCATCTTCAAATACCTGCCAATATTTAGAATATCGGGTATAGATGGTCTATTTACAATATCCACTTGATATTCCCTTTGAATAGCACTTGGAGTTTTAAATTTACTAGTAGAAACTGCCAAAGAATCAGATACTGTATTCTCATATCTAGGAACCACCTTAATTGTATGTTCTGTAAAATAGTTACCCAACATATCCCATACTTCATTTCTATAATCCCTCATCTGGGGATGTCTGGTTTGATAACTATCATTCACCTGGTTTATTACAAGCTATGAATCTCCCATAACTCTTATCCTTTGTGCTCTCGGATATTTCAATGCATGCAACCCAAGTAGTAAAGCTTCATACTCAACCACATTATTTCTGCATTCAAATGTTAATTTATATGATAAAACTTTAAAATCCCTGATAGGAGAAATTATATATACACCAGCACCAGCACCAAACTTTGCCACAGACCCATCAAAATACATGGTCCACAATCCATCTCTTTTCTGTTTCTTTTCCAAAACATCTTGTTCCTTTACTCCCTCTTCATTCTTTTCAGATTTAGTTTGCAATGTAGATTCCAAATCGCATGGGACAATATCATTAAAGAAAATAGAAGACCCCAAATCAGTGTCGACAACATATATATGATGAATATCAGGTTTATCTTGGCTACTCACTACATAAGGAGTTCTTTTTTCACTGTATAACCTTTTACTTCCATTTTGAACAGGAATAGTGGCATATGACATGTCCATTTGTAAACTACCTTTTAAATTTGAAGTCCAAGACCTTGATAATAATATTCCAAATTTTGGTTGAATGTCTGCTACTACAACATCCATCACTACTATTTTAGCTAGCAATTTATTTAAAGTCACTACCATATCTTTAATTAGACCAAGACACTTCACCCTCTTAGAATCAAAGGAATACAAATCTTTATATGGTCTCATAACTTCCAGTCCCAAACTTTCAACTACTCCTTTAGGAATTAAATTATGTGATGCACCTAAGTCTAACACGGCATTATGTACAACCATATCATGCACATTCAAACTCAAATAAAATGGTGGAACCTATTCATCATTTAAACTTTCAACCTTTGGCCCATATGAAATAGTAGGATTATCATCTGTCAATTCTAAAATGTCTAATTGAAACTCTCCTTGACCTTTAACCATTCTTGTTATCGTATCTCTGTATTCATTATTCCTCAACAACTCATTAAAATGAACATAAATCTTTAACTTGGAAAGTTCATTATGTAGATTGAAGATAGAAGTAACTTTCTCTACATCCACTGGTGCCATTTGTTTCATTTCTTCTGTTTTTTTCTATTTTATTCTCAACTTCTTTATTCACAACAGGATCTTTTTGTATTTCCTTTCCTTTTTCTGTATTTAATGAACTGGTAGAAGGCTGGTTTGAATTCAGCCTCCCTTTATTTACAACAACATCTATGTTTCTCAACTTGATATTCCTTTGTACATCATCCATATCATGCAAATAACCCCTCTGATATTGCTCTGATTCCTTCTCAAAATCATCATTTCCATCTTCCTGTGCAAACATATGATGTTCTTCTTCAATGAGGTATATCTCTAAATCTAATTCCCCAAAAAGATGAATTTCATTTTCAGCTGGATCTTCTTCATCTGCAACATAACTCTCAAGGAAAGGTGGTCAAATCTGTTGTTCTTCTGGATTCCTTGGGTTTCTCATATCTCTTTGCCTATTTTGTGGAGGCATAAGAGGATTTTTCCTTCTAAAATTTGGATTTATGACTTGAGGATCAGCTTGTTCTCTATTAAATGATCTATTGTCCATAGTCAATCTATCCATTAACTTTTCCATTTTTTTCAACATCATTTCAAATTTAATATCAGTAGCAGAAGAAGAAGTAGAAGGAATATTGTATTCTCTAATTTTCCTTCTATCAATGTCTCTTTGTTTCATCTTTCCACTTGCCATCATATTTGCTTCCACTTCTAAATAATCTGTGAACATGGCAGCGAGACTCACTGACTTTCTCTCCCTTAATGAAAATGCAAAGTCATTGTTAAAGGCCTCAGCATAATGAAGTTTAGCAACAGCTGCAGAAGGTTTTATATATTCTGGAAGGGAATTATAAACTCTCCTAAATCTGCTTGAAAATTCATGAACAGATTCAAAACCTCCTTTCTTAAGACTATTGTATTAGGACAAAAGTTGCAAAGGGCTTTGTTTATCATCCCACCTTTCTAGAAATGCATTTTGGAAAGCTTGAAATGTCAGGATAGATGCAGCTAGAGAATCTTTAAAGCATTTCTTTGCTTCCCCTAATAGGATTTGAGAAAACAACCTCATTTTAACATCTACATAATCAAATTCCTCAAAGTCAACAAAATCTTCAAATTTTTCCACATGCTGCTTTGCTATTATACCTCGCTCTCCATCAAATAAAGAAATTATCTGAGAATAATTTTGGGGAAGATCATGCAATACAGTAGGAAAACGTAAAGGAGCAAATATGGCTTCCATTGGTCTAGGTGGATTTGGAGGGACTGAGGAATTTTGAATGATTTTAACAATAGGCCTTTCTTCAACCTTCGTAGACTATTGAAGATCTCTCCAAAAGGAATAAAGTAAATAAGATTCTAATCTATGGGGGTTGAATTCAACATTTTTAAGATCAGATTCAGATTTAGATTTCAACAAACCTTTTTCAACATTAATTTCCCATTCTTGATCAAGTATGCTATGAAAATATTGAGAGGATGATGCACCAAACAGAGAAATATCTATTTTTTCTTTGTCTTTTTTCTTAAATAATTTTTCTGGATCTTCCAAACTTCGTAAAACTTCAATATCAGAATTACCTCGTGTGTGTATTTCCGAAGCAAAGATGTCTTTTGAAATCTTGAAATAATTTAAACTGGAATCGCAAGGGCAAATGTACAACCTTCTTTACTAACAAAAATTCCTGTTTTTCCACATAAATATTTTCTTGATCTTTTATAAACTTTGTTATTCCTCCCAGGGCTGATTTGCACCTTCATCCCTGGAAACGACGCCAATTTGTTATCACTCAAAATATACCTAAGGTTGTGAAAGGAAATCTCAAGGTAACATCAAAAACCACTTTAGAAAGAAACTGGCTTTTCTTTCCAGAGAGGGATCTCTCAGATATAAATTTAACAAGCGCATATATTGGAGTCAATAATTTAAGTTATGTGGATGGTTGAAACAACACATATAACCATTGGGAAATGGAGTCAAAACAGATAAAAATAATACAAAGCTTCATACACAGAATTCCAACAAAGGAAAGATAATCATTCAGTTACAGTCATTCATTGATTTTCAGGTGATAGAAGAGAAACATGAACAATCCATCAATATAGAGCATCACAAGATGAATTCCATATCAATTTTAGAGGAAATATTTGTGAATATATGAAAAAATAGCCAGAGCATAACATGTATGAATTCTGAAACTATTAAACACTACGTTCAAATATAAAAGAGAACAGAATGGAAAGTAAACACTTAGAATACAATCACAGGGAAAGAAGGCACAGATGTAACATAAACAACAAATGAATATTTGAAGATCAACTAGCATTTGGCTTTGTAATTTCATTCCATAATAATTTCTCAAAAACATCGGTTCAAACTTATGGGTTCCAACCCCCAATACATCAAATAAATTCAAATATATACAAAAATAGTTTCTTCCCAAGAAGATCAATAACCAACTAATCTCTTAATCATAAGTTTTTTGTAACCATATTCCTAATAACTAGGAATAATAATTACATGTTTTGATTTGAAATAACAGATTGCTTAATTATAGCAAACTCTATAACTGCAAAGTATCACGAACAAACAACTTCCCAAACTGCAACACCTGTCTTCATGAATGTAGTATGTAGTTGGTCTTCCCAAATTTCTCCACGATCTTCCATTGTTCTACATTTGGAGTGTCATATTCTGTCATCTCTCTTATTGACACCTCCAAATCCACATAAGCTTCATAAGACACGGCTGGCAATAATTTTTTAATAATTAAAAACCTGTCCAATATGTCAAAGTATTTTGTCAATTTTTCCACAATAACCTTTCTTTTTAACCCTTTGACTAAATCTTCAAATTTGGAATGATCCATGCGGTTCTGTACCAATAAGCTATGATATTGTTCCTGGGAAAACAACCGTCCTTCGTCATCCAAAAAAGAAGGGAGACCATCATCAAATAAATCTTTAAAAGCAGTCCTGAAATCTTTTATTTGAGAAGACATTTTATTCACCTTATCCTGCACCACTTTCATGAGTTGATGTTTATTGATAAAATTCTTCTCCCATAACACAAGTGCTACCCTATCCTTGATCCCAATATCTTGGAAATTTTGATATGTTAAAGAATTCAAGAAATTTACAGCATTGTGAGTAGTATTCAGAGGCTTCTTTTCCATAGTTTCATTGGCCAATTTCAATCTTTGAGTAGCTAAATTTACCAATGCTCTTTCATCATCAATAAAATTTAAATAATGCATGAACTTGGTGATTTCCATAGATAAAGTATCCCAAATCAAATGTTTAGCTCCCTGTAAAGTAGCTTTTCCTGTATTTCTTTCTTTTAATTCATTGACTTTTTTCTTTCTTTCTGTAATTGGCTTTTATCATTCCATGCTTTATTCTTCTCTTCAATGCTTTTAGCCAATTCTGATTTGATCTTTTCATTCTCATATTTCAATTCTTTAATCTCCACTTCTTTCAAGCTCACTTGAGACATAGGAACTAATAAGGCATATGCAGAAAATTCATTTAATGGTATTTCAACATTAACAAGGGGTAAATTAGTATCAACAAAGGGTTGACTCATTAGTTCTTCCATAGCTTATTTTTCATCATTTTGATCTTTTTTCAACTTTGCAATCTGAGCCATCAATTCAGCCCTTTCTGCCTCCCACTTGTTTTTCTCCTCTTGCAACTTCAATGATTTTCCTTTATAATCCATCATTTCCTGATAGACTTTCTATTTTTCTTCTTGAAATGCAAATAATTCTGAAGATTGAACATGTTCAGCATTAGGGACTTTAAGCTTATTTTTCAACACTTGAATGGTATTATCCTTCTCCTCTAGAAGCTTTTTAGTCGCCTACATCTTACATGGTTCGGTCCCTAAGCTTACAACATCTCCCCACAAATTTTTAATTTGAATCAAATTTGCTTTATTTTCAACCTTTTCATGCTTCAATTGAACTTCCATCTTATCTACAAGAGACTGTAATTTAGTAATTTTCATAATTGCATGTAACAAATCAGAATAAATAACATCTCAGGTTTTTTATGGAGTTGTATTTAATTAGGAACATTGATTTTGTCCAGCTTCACCTCCATTTTAGATACTTTCTTGTCACTTACCACCGCAAATTTTAGGGTATTCCTCTTTGCATTTCGAGTAGAAATCAATGAAGTCTTTTGATTGAAAAAAATTCTAACTCGAGGAAGAAGATTCTTAGTTTCTTCCGATGACTACATTTCTTTATCAGCATAAATCGACATTAACTATGTCCTGGATTTGTAATGGGAATTGAACTCCATCTTACTTTCATCTCTGAAGGAATATTGATGTATCTGAACATAGTTTTTTCTGAAATAGGACCGTCTTCTTTAAATCTTCTAAAAATATTTCTTTTGAAATAGTTTGCTCATATTGAGAGTGTGTTTTGATATTTTTATGGGAAATATCCTCATCTACATCCATGCCATCTACTTCAGAAAGAGTCATTTTATTCATAATGTTGGAATTAACAGGCGCTTGAGCCACTATAGTCAATCTATTCCTCCTATCTTCATCAATTTCTATATCTTCTTCAAAATGAGCCAGATTTGATATTTTGTCTAATCCCTCAACAGTTTGATGATCAAATGGCTTATTTTTGTTCAGTTGCTTCCTCTGAGAAATAATATGATACGGGTCATAATTCACTTTTTTCTCTTTTTGAAAATCCATAATTTCTAACAATTTCTCTATCACTAGCAAGGCACTTTTATTCTTAAAAATGAAAGGACCAACTTTGAGAGGAAATTTAACATTGGAATATTTTTTAAATGCCCCAAAATGTTCCTCTTTTGCATATAACCTCTGTCTCATAAACTCTAATGCGAATATTCTTGGGGTCAAGAAAGCGGGTAACTTGTATGGTTCTCCAATGAACCCATACACTCTAAAAACAGTAAATTCTTTATGCAAAAACCAATCTCTTGTTTTGTCTTCTAAAGAAGACTATAACATAAGTCTCATGTCTTCCAACACCTTTGGCAAGACATCATCGAAAAGCAATTTGTAAATCTTATCCATGATTGAAATTATGAACTTGAACATGTTAATATGTTTCGGAAGGTCCAAAGAGAACATGGTAGATAAGAACTGCAACTCCGACACATTAGAACACAAAAGCATGTTCAGCAAATATGACTAATATCTGAAGAACCTGACTTTAGGAAATTCAACCAATTGGGTATGGATACCTTTGGCTAAATACTCATCAAGATTAAAACATTAGGATGAATGGGATTCATGGTCAGTCGAACCTATACTTAGCAAAAAACCTAAAATGACTTCATTAATATGCATATCATCATCCAAACCCAAAATTTGAGTGACAAGTGACATGACCAACTGTACTTCCTCCTTGAAAATATTAACATTGTATGGCTGAAATAAACCCTCTAACGACTCGCCATCTTTCAGAATACTGGATAAAAACTGACATCTGACTTGGGTTTTACAATTTTTATACAATTCAATTAAGACTTGTTCATTTAAAGATTCATAGCTATCAGGGAAACTATCGGGCCGAATCAATACCCCACGAACATTTTTCGCATCAACTCTACAAAGGATTTTTGACGTTGTATGACTCATAATAACTCTTTCAGAAGATGAGTAACTATTCGCACACCATTCGACAAATTCAGGGAAAGGTAGGGTTTGTTTAATAGAAAATTAATATAAGAAAGAACTGTAGACATTTAGAATATCATTCCCTTGTGAATTATGCTACCACAAACACTCCTTTGAAATTGATACACTACATACTGATAGAATAGGGCAAATACATTCCTCTCTCTATTAACAACAACCTCCTCCCTCTCATCTAGAACTCTGCACAATATTCCTGAACCCTGCTCCTTCTTGATAATAAAATGATGGTGACAAGTCTTCAACAAAGTCTCATTGTTTTAAGGCTTACCTGGTAACTGTTGGATACATAGAAGTTGACTTTCGGAAAAAGATGGCACACTTTCCCTTCTTCTTTTCACCAGCAGCATGCAAATGAAATGACTTTACCTAGGTCAACTCACTTTTTATACAAGGAATCATTTCGGGACCCTCAACAAGCTATTTTTCCTTTACCTCTTTCCTCAGCAAAACTCACTAAAAGTCACCATGTGGAAAATGGTTTAAATTCCACTACAACTCACCTTTTTAATTATCTCACACCTTTGCACTCCAGAGTAGACTATGACCATTGATAAGACTTCATCTCTTGTTTGAAATGTTGGATCAAAATATGTTCTACGCAATCTTCCAGCATTTCTCATTTTTTCAACCGTGCATCTTCACATCGCAGACTACCTCATGGTCATGGATTTTAATTGCTTTATTTCTTGGCCATCGTTCTTGCCATCTTGATAACCAATTCCGCTCCTCCGTCAACATGTACGTCAAAATGTAGTTATGCAGCAATACATGGAAAATAACAACATGTACGTCAAAATGTAATTTTTGAAATAAAATATTAAAGTGATTGATTAATATGCTTTCCATTTTATCTTTTAAACCATATGTTAAATCGATTTCCCTTTCTGTTAGATTTCTATCTCAATTGTGTTGTGCTGCTTTTACCAATGAAGCCACACCTTCCCATGATATTCCATGACCTGATTGTTCGCATCGTTCAATCGATACCTTCAAATAGTCAATATTGTTTGCAATGTATAAATGAATTTCATCCCATTCTCGACCAACTGCTTGGTGACAATAACCATTAAAATGAAAGACATGTGTAAATCTCCTGAACAAAGTATATTCTCTTAATTGATGCAATAACTAGAAAATGCAATTAGAATATGAATAGTATAATAAACATCTACTAGCTAATAATTACCTTTCACCTTCCTCAATCTACCTTTCCCCTTCAATTGCTCCCCTTCAAATTTGTTATTGGAGTCCGGATCACAAATGCGACATAAATTGAGATTTGATGCTAAAATAGGAAGATATTCACTAACATACAACATGTTTTGGTATACCGTATATCCTTCTATCATACAACCCTCAGCATGTGCTCATTTTCTCACCAAACCCTTCATAAATTTCAAGTGTCTCTCAACCATCCACATGGACCTTGAGTGCACAGGTCCACACAACTCAATCTCCCCAACTTGGTATATGAGGTAGTGTTCTTGTGCATTGAAAAATGTCGAAGGTAGATGCTTATGCATTTCACACATGAGACAAGGAATTTCTCTCCTCCAATACTTTATATCTTCTTTATGGATTTATTTAGTTGTCAACCATCTACAAGTGACAAAAACCAATAACGATACTTAACAAAAAAAAACATTAAATTACATATGATGAAATAGTGCACAAAAAAACAGATATAAATGATATGGAGAATTAAAGAAACACTAAGCACATGCAAGTAATGTTGATGTATTTGTAACTTTGGAATGTATTCTTCTATGTATCTTGTATATTGTAACCCGATGTTTATTCCAGGATGTTTCTATTATGTATTTGAGTCATGTTGTCATGCCTCGATGTTCTGATCGGGAGGATTAATAATGTAAACAAGTCTTGTCAAGTCATTGTGGAAGTCCCCACAGTTTTGGGGCACTAGGGTTATTATACACTCATTAAGGTGTAGGCTCTAGTAAGTAATTGTTAAGTTGGGACGACATGATTAAGTGCACTTCAAGTGAACGAAAGAATATAAATAGAGAGTGAGAGTCTCTCTATTTATCACTTGTACTACACATCACTCACTCAAGTGTGGCACATTAGTGAGGAAGGAAATACTGGGGCTAGACAGAAGAAGAAGACTACTGCTGTCGGGATTGCATCTTACTATTTTTTGGGCTTACATCTTGTGGTGATTCTATCTTGAGGAAGTTGCGGGGTTTTCTCCATTTATGGTTTCCCCGATCAAAACATTGTGTTCATTATCTCTTGTGTTTGATTGCTGTACTTGTTATTCTCTCAGTAAAGATCCTAACATAATGCTAGCTTAAATGTTGAAAAACTAACATGGTATCAGAGCTAACCTGAGAAGAAGACATTGTGCAGCTACAGAATCTAGGGATTCTTACTTTTTGGGTCTCTCTCCACAATCTATCAGCAAAAGTATGCTAGGATGACTCTCCATTGAAGGGTGCATCTTTCTGTCGAAGTGAAATTCGATTCTGAGCATTTTCAGTTTTTGATGTGGAAATTAGGGCTTTCTACAGAAGAGGAATTTTTGAGTGAGACTAGCATAGGATTGTTATTCTCATCAAAATCAAAGTTTAGAGACCTAAATCAATAAATTTGGTTGGGTGAAACTCCAGGAAAGTCAAACCCTAGTTTGACCTTGAGCTAGGAAAAACCCTAAATACTAAAACTGATAAGTTTTGGTAAATTTGCTATATTCCTCATTTGGAGAAGTATCAAAAGCTGAAAATTACAGGGGCCGAAGACACAATCCTGATGCACACTGTTTCCAAACATCAGCCTCAGATTCGCTATATTCGAGGAGATATGATCCATCCAAGTTAGGGTTCCAGCCTCTTCCAGAATTCATCCTTAAACAGGACACCTGAGGAAAATTGCAAGATATTGGGCTACAGAGGTCCAAATGGAATTCCTGAAGCTTTTCCAGAAAGGGTACGGATTTTAATTTTGGTGGTATGAATATCAGACTCAGAAGATCAACCTGTGACACATGGCATGCCGTACAACCTCGCTGTTCTGAACAGTCCTGTAACAGGTCACCTTGGTAAAAGGATCATAAATCCAAAATGGTGAAACAAATTTTGATGAAACCTATGGTGTTGGATCAGGGACATGATAGGTTACCTCAGTGATAAATTTCAGACTTAGAGGAGTAGTAATTTTAGATATATCATAGAAACAGTAACAGGAATTTCTGCAGAAGAAATTGGAAAATTAAGGTTTCCTGTTCCAAGAGATTCCCTCCACTGTTTTCAGAAAAGGAGTACATTGGACAAATCCATTTGAAGAGATATATCTATCTATCCAATAAGATCTAAAAGATTCCAAGTTTTGAAAATTAGGGTTTCTGTGACAAACCCTAGATCAGCCAGCTCCGGAACCAGGACGGACACCTCAAATCGGTAAGATCTAATCCTTTGTTATTTTCATTTGAGGTTCTCATTTAAAAGTGATCTATCACATTAGCTGGATAATAATCTTGGTGAAGTGGGAAACTTCCAAGCATGGAAGTATACGATCTCTCTGAAGAAAATGAATTGGACACCTACATGAGTATAGAGGTTCCAGTTTCAGAGGGAGATGAGGCTAGAAGCCTTACACAAGAAGAACTTGGTCAAGGCCAAGAAGATCATTGTTGATTCAGTCACGGATCAACTTGTACCACAAGTTTCTTCCTTAAATACATCGATGATGTTTGATTCCTTGACCAATCTTTTGAAGGGAAGAACAGAAATCAGAACATGACCTTAAGAAACTAGTTGAAGAATGTGAAGATCCAGAATGCAGAGACCATGCAGTCATAAGAGTCTCTCAAATCAAAGAACAACTTTTAGCAGTAAAAGAAAAGGTGAAGAATGCAGAAGTGGTGATGGCCACCTTGAATGGCCTCCCAGGATCATGGAATTCATTCATTCAAGGAATGTGTTCCAGAAGGAAGTGATTACTTTCAACAGACTCTGGAAAGAAGAAGAAGCTCGACTCATAAGAAGAGAAGAGAAGATGGAAGCAAATGAAGATCAAGCTCTCAAAGAAGATACCTCAAGCAATGAGGAATATGGTGAACTCAAATCTTGAAGAATATCTTATCCACCTTAGCATTTGGATAAGAAACGATGCTATCATGAATGAAGAAGATGATGAAGCTGAAGACTCAAGAAGGAGTACACCCACGAAACAAATAAAGATAAGTATTCAATTGTCATTTCATTGTTTTGTTATGCATTTGTTTATATTCAATTAATGTATTATGCATGATAGAATGTTTGCATTAATGACAGTATACTACTAATATGCATGTGATGGGTAAGTAGCTCATGGTGCTATACAACTCTCCATTGCTACTTATCTAGAATGAAACCTCTTTGCTGACATATTGGATTAGTGCACAATCTCAATGTTGTCTTGGTAGAGATGGAAGGCATCTAGAAAGTTTCAGTGAGATATGGATGAATGTTGTATTATTTAAAGTAGTTGCATGATCATATATTTATGCATAAGAAATTGTCAGTATGAATATTCCTTATGAAATGTTCTAACCATACAAATGCATTTGACTTGTAGGAAAGATCGCATACATATTCACCCGCAAGCAAAGAAGAATGAAGACTTGTTCCGAAGAACAAGTGACGACATTTCAAGACAAAGAATAAATATGATGAATGCAGTGACATCATTGATGTAGAACCTTCCAGCCATAAAGAAGTAACTAAGAAGAAATGGAAGACCAGTTCAAGAAGAATGATGTCAGGGCGTAGTATCGAGACCTGAAGAGAAGTTCATAGTTCCATCATGCAGTAGATGGAAACATCATGGTATACAAAGCAAGATTCGTAGCACGAGGCTTCTCAAGAAAGGAAGGCCTAGACTACGAAGAGACATTTGCAGCCAGTAAGAGTTGAGACACATACATGATGAGATGAAGATCTTAACCTTTGCTACAAGGTTGAAGATGCAAGTCCATACACTAGATAGTCACATAAAATATTAGTAGCATAGGAAGCTACTTGTCACTCCGGTACAGAATGTTTTCAGTGCATAGAGCACAGAAGACAGAGGGATTATGATGCTTCACTTTAGAGGGAGTGACTACAGAAGATCTAAGGTTTGACATGGTACGACATGATGGGAAGATTACTGATGACTCTAGGCCTTACTGAGAGTAAAGTGGATTCCAACCTTTGCTTCAAGGTTGAAGGCGGAAGACCAGTGATGTTCTTGTTATGTGTCGATGCACTATTGTTCTAAGCATGGAGGTGTGGCAGAGTGTGGATGGAATATTCCTTGGACAAGGGAAGTATGCAGTAGATATCCTGAAGAGGTTTGGGATGATGGACTGCAAGACTATGGCCACACCTATGGCATCGAACCTAAAGCTATTGAATGATGCTTCATCAGAGACGGTTGATGCTAAAATGTATCGTCAGATGATTGGGTCCTTGATGTACCTGAGACCAGATATTTGCTTTGCTTTGAACACATTGAGATAGGTTCACCTGATGGTTGCAAAGCATGCAGGGGTATAGTTGATTATGGGCTCAAGTACGATGCGAATCAAAAGATTAACCTAGAGGGTTATGTTGATTCAGATTGGGTAGGCAGTGCCATCGACAGCAAGAGTACTTCAGGATGTTGCTTCAGTATGGGATCAGGTGTGATCTCTTGGTTTAGCAGGAAGTAATCCTGTGTGGCACTGAGTATAGCTGAAGCAGAGTATGTCGTAGCTTGTTCAGCTAGTTGTGAGGCAGTATGGCTACAGAAGCTACTATCTGATATATTTGATCTCCGGTTGGATGCTACTTGTATACATTGTGACAACCAGAGTTGCGTGAAGTTGTCAGAGAATCTAGTGTTCCATGACAAGTCGAAGCATATCGAGATCAAGTATCACTATATCAGGGATATGGTGTAGAGAGGAGCAGTGAAGCTCCAGTATGTTGCGACGGAGGAACAGATAGCTGATGTATTGACAAAGCCATTGGCTAGGTTGAAGTTCGAGTACTTCAGAGAGAGACTTGGTGTTCTCTAGATCGAGGTTCCCTCGAAGAGAAAGTGATGAGATCCAAAGCCATTCGGACGAGCAGGTCAGATGTAAGGTCTGAGCCATTCTGTCATGGTGAGAGGATTCAGTTCCTTCCATGTCAGATATGAGTGCTAGAGATCCAAATCCATTTTGACGAGCAGGACAGATGTAAGGGAAGCTGCCACTCTCCGGGAGAGTGGAGGCACCTGGTCCGTTACCAGGTAGCTCAGTCAGGGACTGGGGGCCATTCTGATGAGGGTGTAGGATTTAGTTCCTACCAGGTTAGATGTGAATGCATGCCATTCTATCGAGTAGGATAGATGTAAGGGAAACTGCCACTATCAGGGAGAGTGGAGCCACCTGGTCCGTTACCAGGTAGCTCAGTCAGGGACTGGGGGCCATTCTGATGAGGGTGTAGGATTCAGTTCCTACCAGGTTAGATGTGAGTGCAAGCCCTTCCATCACTGTGATAGGATGTGTTCTTGTTTGGATGGATGTAAGTGCAGAGCCTTTTCACAGATGTTAGTGATGTGATGTCCTATCATGCTGGTGAATGTGAGTAGCTGGGCCTTTCTTATGTGATTGTAGTTTACTACATGATCAGATGTGAGTGTTGGGCATGCCTTTCTGATGAGTAGGTCAGATGTAAGTGTTGGGCGTGTTTTTCTCACGAGCAGGTCAGATATAAGTGCTAGGCGAAGACCTACCTGGTGGCTAGGCCTACAACCAGCATGAAAAAGGGCTGGCTCTGTAGAACTTCCCATGACAAGATTAGTACACACATGATGATGACCAGAGATGATCCAGATCAAGCTATGATCCAGATCTAGTTATGATGACTCCGAGAGATCCAGATCGAGTGATGATCCAGATCCAACAGTGATGATCCAGATTCAGATCTAGATCGAGTGATGATCCAGATCCAGTCCAGTGATGATGATCCAGATCGAGTGATGATCCAGATCCAGTGATGACGTTCTATGATGATCCAGATCGAGATATGATCCAGATCCAATGATGAAGATGACTTGAAGATGAATATGATCCAGTTGATACAGAGAAGAGGACCAGCGCTGAAAATTGTGTCAAAAGAATACCTTCCTAGTTAAGAGGGAGTGTTGATGTATTTGTAACTTCAGAATGTATTCTTCTATGTATCTTGTATATTGTAACCCGATGTTTATTCCGGGATGTTTCTATTATGTATTTGAGTCATGTTGTCATGCCCTTATGTTCCGATCGCGAGGATTAATAATGTAAACAAGTCTTGTCAAGTCATTGTGGAAGTCCCCACAGTTTTGGGGCACTAGGGTTATTATACGCTCATTAAGGTGTAGGCTCTAGTAAGTAATTGTTAAGTTGGGCCAACATGATTAAGTGCACTTCAAGTGAACGGAAGAATATAAATAGAGAGTGAGAGTCTCTCTATTTATCACTTGTACTACACATCACTCACTCACTCAAGTGTGGCGCATTAGTGAGGAAGGAAATACTGGGGCTAGACAGAAGAAGAAGACTACTGTTGTTGGGATTGCATCTTACTGTTTTTTGGTCTTACATCTTGTGGTGATTCTATCTTGAGGAAGTTGCGGGGTTTTCTCCATTTATGGTTTCCCCGATCAAAACATTGTGTTCATTGTCTCTTGTGTTTGATTGCTGTACTTTTTATTCTCTCAGTAAAGATCCTAACATAATGCTAGCTTAAATGCTGAAAAACTAACAAGTAATCCCTAGTTACCTCATGTATTTACCAAGATTATATATAACTTGTTTGACATTGTTGTCAAAGTTTTCCGAGAGAGAGAGAGGTAGAACATACTGTATCAACATACAAACCATGCCATTTATTAAACAAAGAGTATACAAACAAGAAAAAAAATATACGCAATAAAATGAAAAAAATATATCGACATAACAATCATAATTACCTTGATGAAGACGTGCCAATCATGTGTTTTGACCCTCACAAAATCACCTTTTTTTGTTATGATATTCTTCAAGTTCGCACAAAATCCAGTGGGAAATTTAATTTTTCACATTACTTCTTTGACAACATTGCTTTGTTGCTCCGTAAACATCCATGGAATTGAGTTTATATTAACTTGGTATCCTTTGCTATGAAATTGGATGATGTCTTTCATTACATGGATTCTTTCTTGAATGTCTTTGCAAGATTTCACAACTTTATCTTTCTTCCTCCTTAGCTCCAGTAGTCGCCATGATGTTTCAATAACATTCTTTCCAATATGCATTGTATCAAACACATGAGCGATTCGTAGGTGCTCATATTAGGGAAACCTGCTGAATTGAATAGGATAAATTTTCATTCCTTGTGGAAACCCATTAATTCCTTCATGATCATGATGGAAATCATGAATATTAGTTTATAAATAAATTGCATAATAAATCAAATATGGCCACTATAGTAAACAAATCACAATAAAAATTTGAATACATAACAATTCATATACGATGATCCATACGTACCATGATGACGATTTCTATTGTATTGCATCTTCCGAAGGTGAGGTATCATTCTCCGTGGTTTTAATGCAGTCTCTTGCTTTCCATTGAAAATATTCTTTTCGGTTGTTCTATACCTGTGATTCTTAGAGAGGAAATTCCTATACTCATCAAACACCTCCTTTCTTAATATTTTTGAGCGACCAGATTTTATCTTAGGACCACAAACTGGACATGCAAATTTACCCTTTGTATGAAGACCTACAATATTTAGATATTGAGTTGTTGGAGCAAGGCCCCGCAGCTACAGGAAAAGCTGTTATTTTTGGGTAGAAGATGGACAAATTTTGGGAGGAAAGACAATTTTGGCGATGCTGATAAGATAGCAATATAAGAAATGCGATAAAGGTATGACGCCGTAGCGCAATTCTTGTCGTGGACCGGGGGCTAGAAATTGCGGTGGTCGGAACAAGGAAGTCAAAGAAAATAGTACTTGAAGCGGCCGAGAAGAGAGCTCAACCACTGCATTTAAGGCAGCGACGATGACAGGAGGGCTCAGCTACCCTCATAAATGGAGAAGGAGCAACGGGCCGAGGTATTAAAGATAAAGGATAGAAGGGGACCGACCGAGGAAGCGGCGCCCATACCCATGGTCAGCACCGGAAATCGCGGAAGACTACAGGAAGCTGCGGTGTGACCAGAAAGCGGCAGTTCAAAGTACAGATAGGCCGACTGTCATAGTTAGGGTTTTGGGTTACTGTTGGGATAGGCCCACAGTTTTGTAGCACGGTAAGACCTTCGGGTAACCTATTTAAGCATGTATCTTGTATTATGAAGGGTTAGTTAGTTAGTTAGTTGGTTGGTCAGTCGGGTTGTGACTAGTTGTTGTCAATATTATGAGACATTGAGGAAGAGTCGAGCTCTGGTTCTGTATTTAAGTCTGTAGTTATCTTACTGTAACCAGTGGTCGGCTCCTTGAGCATGAATGTAACAATCCGCAGGGATTGAGAGAGAGAGAGAAGGGTATATTGTAAGAAGAAAGCATTATAGGAAGAGAAGAGGTCTAAGAGAAGGGCTCCTGGCTGTGTGCATGGAGTTTCCCAGAAGATCTCAAGCTGCATAAGAGGTTGCAGTGGAACTGTGTTTACTCTCTCTTAAGATATAATACAAACACAGTTCCCGTGGACCTAGCTTCCCTCCTGGAAGTGAACCACATAACACTTGTGTGTTGTGCGACTGTTCCATGTGGTTGTGCTTTACTTATTTGCTATATGTTATCTGTTACATGAACTTTGCTTATAATTTAATGAATGTATGTATGCTATCCTTCAGTTTACAGTAACATAGAAGGTTAAATGTGAGTTGAATGTGTCGAGTATTCTGTATATGAGTTTATCAGTGCTTGATTCATGACAGCTAACAGCTATAGTGTTAAGTGACTTCTATATATTCAGTTCAGCGAGTTGAGCATAATAGGTGTTAAGCGTGTTAAACTGTAGGAGCTTAAGTGAAGTTGTTTAACACCCTAATGAAGGTTAACTGAGCTATTATACCCAGGGGGGAAGCCTCTAGACCTTGAAGAGTTGATGAGCATATTGAGTCTTACAGTAGGAATAATTGCAGCGTAGAAAGGCGATATCGCACTGTCGGGGAGGCTGCGGTGTGAGATATCGCAGGTTAAGAGCCGAGCAGAAGAGAAAGTTTTCGCATCATCCTAGAAGCTGCGATGCGATAAGAGTCAATCCCATAGTAGAGTCAGCTAGGAAGAGAGAAACAAACCTTGCTGAAAGATTCAGTTGGTTAAGTAGAGTCAGAGAACCTAGGATGTTGCAGAACCTGATTGAGGAAACCTGATTCTTCAGCCACCCCATCTAGGATCACTTCGGGTGAGACTTCAGGATGTTATACGGTCTATTACCGAAAGGGCCAGTGAGTTAGGGGTTTTGTTGGTACAATAAAGTAAACCCGAGTCTGCCCATAGGAGAACCAACAAATGGTTTCGTCGTTGGTTTTGAACAAATTAAAGAGCTGATTTTCTGTTGGAATCCTACTAAAGAAGAAATTAACCAGTGGGTTGAGTCTAAGGAAAGAGAATTTGCTGAGAAAGAAAACAAGAGTCCTAGGCTGAGTACGGAGGACTGGTTACAGAAACATATCTTCACAGACCTGCATGAGATATTTTTTGTGACCTATGCAAATGAGTTGTATGATTGGTTGTCAAAGTTGAATGATAAGCATGTATTCAAGAAGAAACGGAACATTGTTTGGACACCGGAGCTGATTCACACCATGAAGAGCGTAGATAATCCCATTTCGTGGGCAGTAGACTTTTGGATTGCGAGTTTGCTGGAAGGTTTCATTACAGAGTTTGCAGTTGATTAAAGAAAGAGTTTCAGCGAAGCAGAGAGGTATTTCTTCAAAGGATATCATGGTAAGTACTTGAACTCTTTAAATTTGTCCCTTAAGATGTTATTGTATGAAAAAGGAGTACTAGATATATTCTCAGATGAATAAGTTAAGTAAGTATAATGTCACAAGAGTTTGAGAGAGATTCTGAAGAAATTGGATGTACATGTAGCGGTAAGAGATATAAAGTAGATTTCAGATCTTCCTTCTTTGAAGACAGTTCAGATAGTACTAGAGAATAGAGTCAAAGTAATAGAGAATGAACAGTAGGGGGTATCCCTTACCACCCTTATACCCCGCAAAAAAAAATCGGGACTCAGAATAATCCCGCAGGAACTCCATCTAGTAGTTCACACAAAGTACATACTACCTTCATACCATCTACATTTACACCGCCAAGTGGTAGTAATACAACAAACCAGAATCCACCTCGTAGAAACAGAATGGGGGATGACATGAAATTACCTACCTTTAGGGGTACAGGGGCAGAAGACCCAGAACAACATTGGTTCCTATGTGAAGCTATATGGACCATTAAACAGATCCAGGATGACAATACTAAGCTTGTCCAGTTGGCCACTACACTTAAAGAACGAGCTTTAACATGGTATATGAAGTATACATCAGCGCAGAACAGAACACTCGTAGAGGTTTGGACCACAATGATTAAGGAATTTAAGAAACCCAAGTCTGAGTCACAATGTATCACAGAACTTAAAGACATTAAACAGTTACCCACAGAGTCAGTATGGTATTTCGATCAGAAATTTAAAGCTCTTATAGACCAAGTTAGTTTTGAGTTTGCGCCGGAGCAGCATAAGGAATGGTTCATCGCAGCACTACTCCCTCATATCAGACGTCCCCTAATGCAATAGAAACTCCATACGCAGGATGAAGCATTGGATATGGTAATGAAACTAGAGGCTTCACCTCTAGCTGAGACTAGTGCAGGTATGAAAAATTTATAGAATCGGTTATCTAATATCACTTTACAGCTACATGAGATTAAGAAAGGGAAAGAGGTTGAACAAGAATTATGGTGTACAAAGTGTAAAGGACATGGCCATACCAAAGATAAATATCCATTATTTGTTGAGTATATAGCAAGTGGGGCTCCTAACCCCTTAGTACAGAATCAAGGGCCATGGTGTGAAATATGTAGAACAAGAGGACATAGACCACATGAATTCCCTTTACTTCAGAAGTATGTACAAACTCCTAAGAATTTATATTGTAAATTCTGTAAGTTAGTAGGACATGATGAAAATAATTGCAGAGCTTATGATCTTATCATAGAGAGAAAACATGACTTCTACAGAGTCCAGTCAGAGACATCAGGACCAGCAGTAGGTCCATAGCATGAACCGGCTTATGATGGCTGTGGGGAGGCTTTGGCCATGGCCATGGACTGGTTGTTTCTTACAACTGTGGAGCCATAGGACATTATGCTAGGGATCGTCAGAACCCTACTACAACATGTAAGTATTGCAAGTCCTATGATCATACTATAGAAGAATGTCCTATCTTGATAGCCAAGATTAAGGATCCTAAGCCAGCAGTAAACCAGAATATTCAACTTATTGTTACTGAGCAGAAAGAACCAGAACTAAGAGTCAATGTTGTGACTCGCAGCGGTGCTTCTACTAGTAGGACATCACAGGATTCCGAAAAGAATATAGGTCCGAAGTGGGTGTGTAAAGCCACTGATAAATCTACACCACTTGACCTGCAGAAGAACAAAGAAACATTTCAGCAAGCTAAAACTTTCTTTACTAACCCTACACCATCAGGATCGTAGATATTGCCTTGTAGGGGCGTACCACAGCAAAAACTTGTGGTGTTAGTCCTGTGCAGATATCACAGGCTACCACATTTGGAAGGTGCGAAGAGGATGAGTTGACAGGAAGTGTACAATCCTTCTTGCGGAGCTGCTTGAAACTTGTAAGAAATGAGAAAGCCATAGGAGAGCTTCAATGCATCATAGATCAGTATCAGAAGTCTTCTTCCATGAGCAGTACGCAACATGCTGTTCACAGTATTATGGGCCATACAAGAACAGGAAGAGAAATGAGACTCACAGCACAAATTGGAGAGTTTGAAATGGATGAGGTAATCCTAGATTTAGGA
The DNA here is from genome assembly GCA_001517045.1 of Pseudotsuga menziesii. Lineage (NCBI taxonomy): Eukaryota > Viridiplantae > Streptophyta > Pinopsida > Pinales > Pinaceae > Pseudotsuga > Pseudotsuga menziesii. The sequence goes on from LPNX011003468.1 coordinate 391,770, forward strand.
TCAGAGGTAAATGTTCTTACCAAGCAGACATGGGAATAGATGGGTAGTCCTAAGTTATCCAGATCACCTATCCATCTGTGTTTAGCCAATCAGCATAGGGTATCGCCACTGGGTCGATTACAGCAAGTACCAGTTGATATTGATGGAATTCACAGCTTTGCAGATTTTGAAGTCATAGAAATTATTGGCGATAGCAGACCGTGTCCATCTTTATTAGGTACTGATTGGGCATTTGATAACATGGCTGTTATCAATTTGAAGAAAAGACAAATGACCTTTGAGGATAAACAGATTCAAGTCATCGCACCATTGGATCCTTTTCAGGGTCCTCGATACATTGAACCTATCAGAGTAGAGAAAGAGGTGTGTCATATGGAGAGCCTCTACCAGATGACTGCTAACCAGAGAGATTATATCAATCCCACCGTAGAAGGAAATATTAGTTGGTGATGCGATAGCTCATGCGCATCGGATTCAGATGATGGTTTAGAAAATTGGTAGAATAGACTTTATGAAGTTTCAGCTCACATATGTGCATTTATGACTAAGTCACTGCGATGGATTGGAACAGAGATTAAGGATATTCTGTCGTTTGATGGCTTAGCAGATGTCAATGAATTTTTACAGCAGTTTGAGCAGGAAATCCCTCACGAGCAGAGGATGGCAGTTATTGACCTTGCAATAAGAGCCACACCTACAAGATGGTGGCACACACATAAAGAAAATATTGCATCATGGGATGATTTTAAGAGATTGATGGCGATCAGATTCTCTATTGACAAGGACCATTTACAGCAGAAATAGACAGGAGAAAGTGACCCCAGGTCACATATTAAGATTTGTGAACAGAATTGGTCGGACATTCCAGAGGATGAATGGGTCCACCTATTCATTCACACTTTAGACACAATCCCAAGGAACTGGTACACTGAGATAGAGTTGTGCAGAGGAACGATTACATGGCCAGTTATGATAGACAGCTTTGTACTCACTTTCACTTTTGAATCTGAGTATCCAAGCATTGATCAGGCTCTAGAGACTATAAAGACTAAGATATTTGATGACTGTACCCTACTAGTGTATGCTCAGTCTGATTGGGCCATCTAGTTAGAACACGCGCTAAAGTGTTACAACTTCACAGAAGAGCTAGGTGATGAGGATGAGAATCCTCGCAGTATCAACATTCTAGAGTTAGAAGGGACTCGCGAAGTTGATGGACCAAAGCTATAGATTCCAGCTGTCACAGAGCCTATTAAGATTAAAAAGATCAATATTGGCACAGAAATAGAACCAAAGTTTGCCTCTATTGGAGTCTATTGGGATGATGAAATAGTAGGACACATCGCAAATTTGTTACACAACTATCAGGACTTATTTCCCACTAAGTTTATAGAGATGAAGGGAATAGTAGGAGATTTGGGAGTCATGAGGATACCTTTGAAAGTGGATGCTAGGCCAGTTAAGCAGCATCCATACAGATTAAATCCTCGTTATAAAGAAAAAGTTAAGGATAAGATTGATAAGATGCTAGCAACAGGAATCATTGAGCCAGTAGAAGAGAGTGAATGGGTTAGTCCCATGGTTGTGCAGGAAAAGAAAACTAAAGGAGAAATCAGAATTTGTGTCGATTTGCGCAAACTCAACGACGCGTCACTTCATGACCCATTTTCGACACCTTTTACTGATGAAGTTTTAGACAATATGGGAGGATAGGAGATCTACTCATTCATTGATGGCTTTTTAGGCTATCACCAGATAAGAATCCATCCAGAGGATCGACATAAGACCACCTTTGCGACAGAATGGGGCTCATTCCAGTATACAGTAATGCCGTTTGGTCTTAAAAATGCACCAGCTATTTTTTCTAGAGTAGTAGTTGCTGTCTTTAAGGAATACATCCATAAATTCTTAGAAGTCTATTTTGATGATTGGATTGTATTTGGAGTAATCAAAAAGCATATAGGAGATTTAAGGCTCATGTTATAGAAATGTAGGAAATATCAGATTTCTCTTAACTTGAAGAAATGTATATTCTGTGCACCATTTGGTATTTTGTTGGGTCATATTGTTTGCAGACAAGGCTTGATGGTAGATCCTGCAAAGATTGCCATCATTGTAAATATTCCAGCACCCAAATTAGTCAAGCAATTGAGGACAGTGCTTGGTCATACAAGGTATTATAGAAAATTCATCAAAGGCTATGCAAAGATCACAGCACCTATGGAAAAGATGTTAAAGAAAGAAGTGAAATTCCTATGGAATGAGGAATGCCAGCAAAGTTTAGACACTCTCAAAGAGAAGATGGTTACAACACCCATCTTAGTATTTCCAGATTGGAACAAGCCATTTCATGTACATGTGGATGCATCTGGCATCACACTGGGGATTGTCTTAACACAGCCAGGAGAAGGGGGTATCGATCACCCTATCGCGTACTCAAGCAGAAAGTTATCTACCGCAGAAAATAACTACACCACTACAGAAAGAGAAGGATTAGCCATGGTGTATGCTCTACAGAAGTTCAGGAACTACCTATTGGGTGCCCCATTCAAGATGTTCACTGACCATTCTGCTTTAAAGTTTTTGGTCAATAAGCCAGTGTTAGGGGGAAGGATCTGCAGATGGTTACTCCTATTTCAGGAGTATGATTTTGAAATTATTGTCAAACCAGGGAGATTGAATGCAGGACCTGATCATCTGTCATGGATAGACTCAGGAGAAGAACCAAGTAATCTAGAGGATAATTTTCCAGATGCACAATTGTTCTCTATCCAGATCGCAAATGAGTATTGCATAGATATTATTCACTTTCTCACTACAGGGTGGGCACCAGTTGAGTTTACTAAGTAGAAAAAGAAACAGTTAGTTGTTAAAGCAGCAGATTTCACTTTGATCGCATGACATTTATACAAGTTAGGTCCAAATGAAGTCCTACACAGATGCATTATGCCACACAAGAAAGAGGCCATTATCAGAGAACTAAGTGGTGCAGATGTCCAGTGTAGTTCAAAGGAGGCATCGCACCCATAACTAGTCTACAACAGGTGGAAAAAATTCTAAGTCGCAGAAATCGCAGCAGGAAAGTTTATTTTGCGCAAGTCATAGGACGATTACGGAGTTTTTGAATGTTGCGGAGTTTCATGCCAACTTTTTGGTCCAGGATGATGTGGTGTGACATCGCAGCGAGGCGATGTTCCCCGTGCTGCAAAGATGATTTTGAAAGGGAAAGAGGGTCAGTCACTTCGCCTTCTGACAAGCAATTAATGTAGATATGACAGGTATACATTGTCCTAGATTTGGTAAATATGGGTCGAGACCGCCACTTGCGCACAATTTTCGATGGAAATTTGAACGGGTTTTCAGCAATTAATGAGGAGCGGGGCACAGGCTATTGTCTTGTCCATGCAATAAATGCCGCCAACGGGTCTAGCCTAAGTGACCGTTGCTTCAGAGATTACCGCCTTCATTACAAATACACAGATCATTCAAACAGAAGGGTTACTTTTGTGATTTCTGAGAGTTATAGAGTAATTTGTAGAGTTTTCCCTGTGCAGAGATACTCCAGTTACAGAGTGTTGGTTTCCCCATTTTCGCAGCCATTGCCAGTCCATAGTATCGCACCAGGCGGTTTATGTCTGAGCAGGAACCTTTAGAAGATGTCATACGACGATTCAAGCGTGGTGGCCTCGAATTTACTATGACGATGCCGCCTCAGATTGTGAAATTAGGTGCAACACAGGTCAGGAAGATGCCAAGGACGAGGACTCAAGCTCAGATAGTAGAAGAGTCCAACCTAGAGCAGGAAGAAGAATTTCATATGGCAGTAGTATACATTTTTCCATGAGTTGAGGACGCACCAGAGGTAACCATTCCCAAGGGTGCTAAGTTTCCTATTCCGCTACCGCCGATTGATCCTCGCGTAAAGGTAGATGGATAACTGTTAGGACATGTCCCTGCTCTCAAATTTATAGACTATAACCTTGGATATAGTAAGACATATCCTCAGTTTCGGCTGGATCAGTATCTTACAGTTCAGAGGAACCCAAGGACCAGTGCAGATGAGTTTGTTCCTATGGAACATGTCCAGATTCCTGAGTAGTCAGGATTGCTCAATTTGTTGAAAATACCACATTTTGGACGAGGTACAGAGGTTAATGTCGTGGTGTGGGTGCTACTTTCCTGTGTACATGGAGGTTACCTCTAGCTGGGTAATAGGGTTGATCTGAAAGTCGACTTGATACACCGCATCACTGGGCTGTCCAAGAATGGTAAGGACCCTCAGACACATATATCAGGGAAAAGCAAGGATACTAAGCTACCAGCGCTTCTAGTTAACAAGTATAATCTATAGAGAGGAGGTTGGGCTTATGAGCTCATAGCCTTAGCAGATGATACACTTAGATTTATAGCCAATCTGCTTGCAGGAAGACTGTTAACCAAAGTTCGCCTGAAAGAAGTCACAGGATCAGTAATTCACCTTGCTGTGCAGGTCACAGAAGGTGAACAATTTAATTGGTGTTTGTTTTTATTAAATATTTTTCTTGCAGATTGTTTGGAAGCATAGGATGAGCCAAACCACTCCTTCCACTTCTCGTGGCTGCTTATATTATGTGCATTCGTCAGGTGGAGAGAGCCGCCCCATACCCAGTTTCTACAGCTATGAGGCAGAGAGTGCATAGGTGCATGATATGCAAACTTATGGGAAAGCAACAGTCCAGAAAAGAAAAAGATCAATATGATAGTATTCTATGAATACTATAAGCTGTTGAAGCAAGTCATCCAAGAGACATCGAGGATCAACACAGAGGTTGTTGACATGTATCACACTCAACTTGATTTCATTGCGGACAGGCATACAATCTACCTGAGGCCAAAAGGGTTTAGAAAGGATGACTGGGCTATTGGATTGTTCAGGATGACAGCGCAAGATGTAGAAGATGTTATTAAAGGATTTGATGAAGAATGGAAGAAGGCATTAGAAGATGCCACAGCAGGAACTCTACTAGCAGAAACCACACCGATATATCCATTAGACAAAGGAAAAGATAAGGTGGGTTTCAAGAGGAAAGATGCAGTAGAAGTGCCACCAGCGGCACAAAAGAAGAGGAAAAAATTCAAATCCTCAATGCCAACTATAGAGACTGCACTAACAGAGGATGACTATGATCTCATCGCAGCAAGATTGAAGGAGGAGATGCGGGACTCATTTCAAGCGATGCAGACATCGTAGGACAAGCTGCAGAGCACGATAGATAAGCAGCTTCTGGAGTTGAAATCACTGATTGAGAAGACTACCATGATGCAGACTCAGCCAATCAAGGTGACAGTAGGAGAAATATCAACACCATCGATTTCCTGTGAGGAAGTCTTTGTAAAGGATCGCACCAATACAGTGCTGATACCGCCAGGGAGCATCCGATTCCCTGTTTCGATGATTGATGTGTAGATACAGGTTAGACAACCTGTCGAGGTTAATCTGGCACAATTCCCCGTTGATCAACTATAGATGATCTAGCAGCAGATAGCCGTAGAGCTCAGGGATAGAGAGCTTATGACTTATAACCAGAACACTCAGTTGAGACAACAGAATGCAGAGCTCACCGCAGGATTTCAGACAAAGGTAGAGGAGCTAAGACAATACGAAGAAAGAGAACAGGATCTAAGTCAGGTCTTGTAGAACATCGCATTGGAGTTACCCTAGTGTAACATAGAGTTTTCCTTGCTGCTAACGCAGAAAGTAAGAAGAATTGCAGATATAGCAAAGGCTCTGGAAGAGACAATGGTCAAGATGGAGGAAGACCACAAGGCAGATTGCTGAGCTTGAGGCTCGAGCACCAGGCACACCTGAGGCAGACAAGGAAGCAAGGGCATAGGCATTTAGAACCATTTCAACACAGATGAAGTGTCGCATAGATGATGTAGAGTCATTGCTAGTTGATGCAACGAAGACATGGTCGGAGCTAAAAGAGTTGTCAGATAGACTAGATTTGCCGTAGAGCATCCAGAACATAGAGAATACAATAGAAACAATAAAGGAAGAAGTCAAGAGCTTAGGAGCTCTTGCAAAGATGAAGAAGATGGCAGAGATGAACCGTTTGCAGCAGGAAGCACAGAGGTTGCAAGGAAAAGAGATACAATTTAATAATATGCTTTAGCTGTATCAGGAACAAATCACAGAGCTGGTCGATGCAGTTGAGAAGAAGGTCAAGGAGTTCACTGCAAGCAAGAGTGTAATTGATAACACAGAAGACTCCATGATTAGTCAAGTTATGCTTGAAGCGGCACAATACTGTATCGAAGCTATGGACAAAGATGTCGCAGGACTCAAGGAGAGATTCGCAAGGACTTCGCAGGAAGCCAAGGAGATGCTACAGAAGAAGAAACCAGTTGTTAGTGGCTCAGGGACAAGCCACAAGTAAGTGTTAGGGGACTGTTGGAGCAGGGCCCCGTAGCTACAGGAAAAGCTGCTATTTTTGGGTAGAAGATGGACAAATTTTGGGAGGAAAGACAGTTTTGGTGATGCCGATAAGATAGCGATATAAGAAATGCGATAAAGGTACGACGCTGTAGCGCAATTCCTGCCATGGATCGGGGGCCAGAAATCACGGTGGTCGGAACAAGGAAGTAAAAGAAAATAGTACTTGAAGCGGCCGAGAAGAGAGCTCAACCATTGCATTTAAGACAGTGGTGACGATAGGAGGGCTCAACTACCCTCATAAATGGAGAAGGAGCAATGGGCCGAGGTATTAAAGATAAAATACAAAATGGGAGTGACCGAGGAAGCGGCGCCCATACCCATGGTCAGCGCCGGAAATCATGGAAGACTACAGGAAACTGCGGTGTGACCAGAAAGTGGTATTTCAAAGTACAGATAGGCCGACTATCATAGTTAGGGTTTTTGGTTACTATTGGGATAGGCCCACAGTTTTGTATCACGATGAGACCTTTGGGCCACCTATTTAAGCATGTATCTTGTATTATGAAGGGTTAGTTAGTTAGTTAGTTGGTTGGTCAGCCGGGTTGTGACTAGTTGTTGTCAGTATTGTGAGACATTAAGGAAGAGTTGAGCTCTGGTTCTTTCTTTAAGTCTGTAGTTATCTTACTGTAACCAGTGGCCAGCTCCTTGAGCATGAATGTAACAATCTGCAGGGATTGAGAGAGAGAGAAGGGTATATTGTAAGAAGAAAGCATTATAGGAAGAGAAGAGGTCTAAGAGAAGGGCTCCCAGCTGTGTCCGTGGAGTTTCCCAGAAGATCTCAAGCTGCATAAGAGGTTGCAGCGGAACTATGTTTACTCTCTCTCAAGATATAATACAAACACAGTTCCCTTGGACGTAGCTTCCCTCCTGGAAGTGAACAACGTAACATCCGTGTGTTGTGAGACTATTCCATGTGATTGTGCTTTACTTATTTTCTATCTATTATCTGTTACATGAACTTTGCTTATCAGTTAATGAATGTATGTATGCTATCCTTCAGTTTATAGTAACATATAAGGTTAAATGTGAGTTGAATGTGTCGAGTATTCTATATATGTGTTTATCAGTGCTTGATTCACGACAGCTAACAGGTATAGTGTTAAGTGACTTCTGTATATTCAGTTCAGCGAGTTGAGCGTAATAGGTGTTAAGCGTGTTAAAATGTAGGAGCTTAAGTGAAGTTGTTTAACACCCTAATGAAGGTTAACTGAGCTATTATACCCAGGGGGGAAGTCTCTAGACCTTGAAGAGTTGATGAGCATATTGAGTCTTACTGTAGGAAATATTGTAGTGTAGAAAGGCGATATCGCACTATCGGGGAGGCTGCGGTGTGAGATATCGCAGGTTAAGAGCCGAGCATAAGAGAAAGTTTGCGCATCGTCCTAGAAGTTGTGATGCGATAAGAGTCAATCCCATAGAAGAGTCATCTAGGAAGAGAGAAACAACCCTTACTGAGAGATTCAGCTGGTTAAGTAGAGTCAGAGAACCTAGGATGCTACAGAACCTAGTTGAGGAAACCTGATTCTTCAGCCACCCCATCTAGGATCACTTCGGGTGAGACTTCATGCCGTTCTACGGTCTGTTGCTGAAAGGGGCAGTGAGCTAGGGGTTTTGTTGGTACAATAAAGTAAACCCGGGTCTGCCCAGAGGAGAACCAACATGAGTATCTATGTAAATTATAATCATATATAAACCATTTTAACTACTTCATATAATTAAATGCAATTAAAGTGGAACTTAAAAATACAAACCACAAAATGAAGTTAACCCAGGGGCATCGTGTATTGCCCATACAACCATTTCATGGAATTGAAATTTCCTTTATCGTATTGGTCTAGATACGTCATACATAGTGATTCCATTCCATAACTTCAGTAGCTCATCTATAAGAGGTTCGATATATACATTCATATCTTTGACTTGGAGCATACCTGATTGATTTGAAGTACATATAAAATATATAATTATGAGAACCATTAAGATATATAAACCATGCACAAGAGTAAAATAAAAAACATATATATGAAATTAGGAAACATCGGGGACGAGCCACAAGTAAGTGTTAGGGGACTGTTGGAGCAGGGCCTCGTAGCTACAGGAAAAGCTGCTATTTTTGGGTAGAAGATGGAAAAATTTTGGGAGGAAATACAGTTTTGACGATGCCGATAAGATAGCGATATAAGAAATGCGATAAAGGTACGATACCGTAGCGCAATTCCTGCCATGGATCGGGGGCCAGAAATCACGGCGGTCGGAACAAGGAAGTCAAAGAAAATAGTACTTGAAGCGGCCGAGAAGAGAGCTCAACCATTGCATTTAAGGCAGCGGCGACGATAGGAGGGCTCAAATAACCTCATAAATGGAGAAGGAGCAATGGGACGAGGTATTAAAGATAAAGGACAGAAGGGGAGTGACCGTGGAAGTGGCGCCCATACCCATGGTCAGCGCCGGAAATCACGGAAGACTACAGGAAGCTGCGGTGTGACCAGAAAGTGGTAGTTCAAAGTACAATAGGCCGAATATCATAGTTAGGGTTTTTGGTTACTATTGGGATAGGCCCACAGTTTTGTATCATGATGAGACCTTCGGGCCACCTATTTAAGCATGTATCTTGTATTATGAAGGGTTAGTTAGTTAGTTAGTTAGTTGGTTGGTCAGCTGGGTTGTGACTAGTTGTTGTCAGTATTGTGAGACATTAAGGAAGAGTTGAGCTCTGGTTCTGTCTTTAAGTCTGTAGTTATCTTACTGTAACCAGTGGCCAGCTCCTTGAGCATGAATGTAACAATCCGCAGGGATTGAGAGAGAGAGAAGGGTATATTGTAAGAAGAAAGCATTATAGGAAGAGAAGAGGTCTAAGAGAAGGGCTCCCAGCTGTGTGCGTGGAGTTTCCCAGAAGATCTCAAGCTGCATAAGAGGTTGCAGCGGAACTGTGTTTACTCTCTCTCAAGATATAATAAAAACACAGTTCCCGTGGACGTAGCTTCCCTCCTGGAAGTGAACAACGTAACATCCGTGTGTTGTGAGACTGTTCCATGTGATTGTGCTTTACTTATTTGCTATCTATTATTTGTTACATGAACTTTGTTTATCAGTTAATGAATGTATGTATACTATCCTTCATTTTATAGTAACATATAACGTTAAATGTGAGTTGAATGTGTCGAGTATTCTATATATGAGTTTATCAGTGCTTGATTCACGACAGCTAACAGGTATAGTGTTAAGTGACTTCTGTATATTTAGTTCAGCGAGTTGAGCGTAATAGGTGTTAAGCGTGTTAAACTGTAGGAGCTTAAGTAAAGTTGTTTAACACCCTAATGAAGGTTAATTGAGCTATTATACCTAGGGGGGAAGTCTCTAGACCTTGAAGAGTTGATGAGCATATTGAGTCTTAATGTAGGAAATATTGTAGTGTATAAAGGCGATATCGCACTATCGGGGAGGCTACGGTGTGAGATATCGCAGGTTAAGAGCCGAGCATAAGAGAAAGTTTGCGCATCGTCCTAGAAGCTTTGATGCGATAATAGTCAATCCCATAGCAGAGTTAGCTAGGAAGAGAGAAACAACCCTTGCTGAGAGATTCAACTGGTTAAGTAGAGTCAGAGAACCTAGGATGCTACAGAACCTGGTTGAGGAAACCTTATTCTTCAGCCACCCCATCTAGGATCACTTCGGGTGAGACTTCATGCCGTTTTGCGGTCTGTTGCTGAAAGGGGCAGTGAGCTAGGGGTTTTGTTGGTACAATAAAGTAAACCCGGGTCTTCCCAGAGGAGAACCAACATGAGTATCTATGTAAATTATAATCATATATAAACCATTTTAACTACTCCATATAATTAAATGCAATTAAAGTGGAACTTAAAAATACAAACCACAAAATGAAGTTAACTCAGGGGCATCGTGTATTGCCCATACAACCATTTCATGGAATTGAAATTTCCTTTATCGTATTGGTCTAGATACGTCATACATAGTGATTCCTTTCCATTAAATCAGTAGCTCATCTATAAGAGGTTCGATATATACATTCATATCTTTGACTTGGAGCATACCTGATTGATTTGAAGTACATATAAAATATATAATTATGAGAACCATTAAGATATATAAACCATGCACAAGAGTAAAATAAAAAACATATATATGAAATTAGGAAACATAATACGACAAATGAGATGCCACAACTACATTATAAATAAAACAGTTGTAGACCCAAAAAACCTAGAATAATCATCGAAAACATTATGTGCTCTCTCTTTATTGACAACCATGGAGGAATGTTATTGTTGATAACAAAAATAGGCCACACCGAGTAAATGGATTTCATCTGTGCAAATGGATTAACACCATCTGCTGCCAAAGAAATCCTAACATTACGTGGTTCTTCTTTAAAGTGAGGCCACTTTTCCTCCATATCTCTAAAAGCATAACCATCTGCAGGCATTTGGATAACATCATCTTGACTTCTGTTCCTGGCATGGTAATCCATAAATTGCGCTATGTTTTTGCACTTGAGAAGTCGTTGCAAATGTGGAATGAAGGGAAAATAATGAAGAACCTTTCGAGGCACCTTTTTTGTTACTTTATCTGTTTGATATCTACTTACATGACATTCCAGACATTCTGTTGTAAATTCATGCTGATTATAATATATAACATGGTCATTGGGGCATGCATGAATTGATTCAGAATGCATTCCAATCTCTTTCATGATGGAAGATAAATCTCGATACGTGCGAGGTAAAATATTTGATGGTGGTAACAAAAATTCAGTTATCAAGCTACAGAAAAAAAAAATAGTTAATGTAATAAATAAATATTATTAACGAAACACGCTTCATCCATATGATGATCAATAATGATTTAACAATACAATTATTAGAGGAATACAAATAAAATTTACCACGATCCTATATATGTGATGGATTATTTTACATACCTTAGCATCCATGTGATTGCAATGTTTGAAAGACCATTCATAACCTTCAATTTCATTATCAACAATACAGTAGAGAAAATATTTGTTTTGGATCCTTCATAAAGGGGTTCATATGCCTTATCGAGAAGAGGTATATCATGAACATCATCAAAGTCATCATAATTTTCATTATCATCGTCATCGTCATCATCCATTCTAACATTAAATGAATCATAGATTAATGTATTTGTACCATCATCTTCAACTACGTTATCAGTATGATCATCTTGTTCAATATGATCATTCACTTGTTCTCCATTAAACATAGACGCTCCATGATCCTGATCTGGAACTTGTTCTGAAAGCACTTCATCTAGACGATATGTTGTAGGGTGTCTTTCCTTTATAAATACATGGAAAAATCAATAGATATACATTAATATATGAAATATTAAAATAATACATACATTTACCAAGGAAAAGAATATAAAAAATTTATAATGTTAAATCTACAAATGGACGATATTCATACCCCCCCTCAGTGTGTCCATGTTCCCTGCAATGTTTTGTGGTTGTTGAGATCAATATTATTCTCCTCTTAAATCCCCTGCATTGAGTACATGGACAATAACATTTTCCATCATCCCTTCGTTTCGCTGCATCCCATAGTCTAGAAAGCAGTTGTCGTTTGCTTTCGTTTGGATCAGGAATATTTCTATTTAACATTTTGTCACAAAATTCGTGAATGAATATTATTGACAATCTTAAAACATAAAGTTCCATGAATCACAATTTTCTCAAATGAAGGTTTGTCAAAGAATAAAAAAATCCCGACAAACTGTCTGTCAAAAAAAAAAAATTCCTGCAACCACCCATTGAAGAATAAAACAATTCCTAAAACCGTCCGTCGAGGAATAAATAATTTTTGCAAACTGTCCTTCAATTCTACAACAAACATGTTGGAATTTTAAAAAATGTTTAAATTTATAATGGCACAGTCGTCGGATATTCGATGCCCTGAACATAGTTACCATTGGAAATATGGGACAAACAATTTGAAATATGGCATTGTTTTATTTCAAAAAAACCTATGAGCTAACATCGGAAACTGACACATAGCCGTCGAAAAACCTACGCACTAGTGTCAGACATCCAACACATAGCCGTTGAAAAACCTATGCCTTAGTGTTAGAAATTTGATGCCATATCCATCGAAAAACCTATTCCCTAGTGTCAAAAATTCGACGATGCTAAAATAATTCATCATTGCTATACGTTTCAATCATTGCTGTCCAACACATCCGTATGATACGTCAGATTTTGTTGTCGGATTTTGGGTTCAAATCCTGTTGTGTGATAAGCCATACTGGCTGCAAAAGTCACCTGTTTTTAGTGGTCTTGAAAAATTAACGATGAAGTGCCTATTACTATACGAGCTTCACCCTTCGTCTTATCCCAGAATACCTTGAAGGGTGATGACTGGGTAGAGGAGGAAGGGATAGGAAAGGTGTTAATTTCCAATTAAGAACTAAAAATTAACCTACAATAATTTTATTCAAGCCTTAAGCAGATTCATTAAACCATTAACCAGTTAAATTTAACAGTGATTTACACAGATTGCATGAAATGAACACAAATTGATGGACAGAGGCGGCTAAGCCACACTAATAGTCTTGATAGCTTAAAAAATTTGAATCTGAGAGGCAGGTCACTTGTTTCAGGGCCAATGTGGTAAGGGGATCACCAAATTTTCCAAAATACAAGCGAGGGGGTAGTTCAAAAACAAAAAACAGGAGCAATCTGGCTTCTGACAAGGAAGTCTCACCTTTCGGGCCAAACTGAGCGACCAGGTCGCATATTTCAACCCAATAAGTGTGACCTGGCCCAAAAAAGGGATATTTTTTTAACTTGAGTAGGGAATAGTTGACAGTAACTTGTACTATGGTTGAACAGGCTCAGTTTGACCTTATGGAGGCTCAGCTGTAAACTAAAATGCAGAAAAAGATAGATCTAAACTAGATTTGACAAAAAATTAAACTAGGGAAAAAAAAACTAAAACTTGAGAAATAAATCTAGGGATCCTATGGGATCAACCTGGTATGGTCGCCAGTTCTGTAGTAGGGATTTCACCCTAGATACAGGCAGGAATGGATCCCTTCCATATATAGGATGGAAGGGTAGGGTTCCTATGCGGTTGGAAGAGAACATGAAAAACAATGTTAGGGCTAAGCTATGAAACCCTGCATGAAATGGTTAGAAAATAAAAAACGACTGCAGGAAATCAAAGGGAAAACATGCAGCAAACCATTAGAAAACAAGCCTGCAAAAAAAAAAGTTAGCAAACTAAAATAACAATGAAAATAAATGGTTATACCTTCTGTTTGGGTGGAAATGGGACACCATGCCCTAGCTTTGGGAGCACCTCTCTCTTTGGGATGGGAGCTTGTCTTGTGGAGCAATGGAGAAGAGGGAGGGTGAATGGCTTGAGAGGAAAAGGGTATTGAGGCACTCACATGGGTAGCATAACAATAGGGAGAGAAGGAGTGTTTTGAGAGGGACCCCCACCCCTCTATTTATATTTTTTTTCTAGAGATTAGGGTTTTAAGCCCTTGGTTAGGGCTTTAGCCCCTTTTTTGGGATTTAAGCCTCTTTCACCCAATTCTTAGCTCCTTTGGGGGTTTTAAGATCTTTTGAGGGGTTTTATCCCCCTTTTGGAGGTTTTAGACCCTATGAGAGCTATTTTGGCTCTTTTTAGGGGTTTTTAAGCCCTTTTCATATTTTTGAACCTTTCTAAGGGTGTGGGGGTCAAATGAGGGTTGTGCATGGATGTCTTTAGGTGGTGTAGGTAATGTAGAGATCATTGGGGGATTTTTTGGGTTAAAATACCTTGTGTGCATTGCTTTTCCAGTTCTGTCTCTCCAACGGTGCATTCATTTGGCTTCATCTTGTGCAACAACTTGCACAACAGGATCCTTGAGGCGAATCGCATGCCAACATATTCGATAGGGGGGATCGAGAATCCCTTACCCATGCAATGTAGATTATACTTCTACTTCATCTTAGTGGTAGCCTTGTTTTGGTGAAAATATGTCCCAGGGTCGTGTCCTTTCTTCGGGAGTCCTGTGATCGACGATATAAGATTGACGTCGACCGGGTATGGTCGATCGAGCCATAGGAACCCTCTGTGGAAATAGACCAGGAGATGTTTCACATATGTATTGGCCTGTAGGCCATGTCCAAAATGGGGCATGAACAACACGTTTGTCAATCCTTCTTGGTCGGCTCCAGTAGCCCACTTCAATGGTTTGAGAACCTCGGGCCTAGTTGGCTCGGTCTGAATGTGACCATGCATTTATTTCTTTCCAAAACCAAATGCAGGTGAGTGTCGACATCCTAGAATCCCAACTTAGAGAGCTTTGGAATTATGTCCATTAGCAGGGGTACGTGCTCAGGGATCCGAGGTGCTACTAAAAATGTGCATGCTTTCGTGGGAAGTGTCACTAGCTCCACCTTGGATCTCCTCGGTTGGACATAGTGTGGGAAGATTTCTTCTTTCTCCTTAGATTTTGGGTCTCTACGAGGTGGGGAGTATTCCTCCATTAGCTCTTCCTCCAACACATCCTCATCCATCGACTCTTTCCTAGGTTTGTCCACAATGGCCTTAGCCTTGTGTTTCCTTGGTAGTCATGTCCTAGACGAATCTCTAGGTGCTCTCTCCCAAGCCTGTCTTAGCTCCATGGTAGGTTGCGCAGTTATCATTGGTGGGTTCTGAACATGGTTCAACACAAGTCCTGAACCAAGGGGTGGAACAGGGGTTGGAGCAGTCACAGGAGTAGGTTTCTTTCTTGCTCGCGCCATTGGGTCAAGTTTTGGTTCTTTTTTTGGTTTCTATACTTTGGGCGACATGATCTCTTATTCCATTGGACACCTGAGGTTGAAATTCATGAAGGATAGTTGACTTGCATAGGAGATATCTATTACCATGGGTGTCCGCTCACTCTGTGACAGGCTTCAACTCTGTAAACTCTCGACTCTAGTTTTCTCACGCTCTCTGTGTGTGCATAAAAGACTATTTGATGGAGAAGCCTTGTATTTATACTCACCCATGCGTCCTGCAGTCGTCATGCGATGGGAGGTTGAGTTATAATCGATCGCATGGGATTATTGGCTGACGTGCTTCTTCATTAAATTATCAACTTGAGTACTGCACTGTACCTATCAGGACAGTTATGGCAGTTATGTCGAGGATAGCTGATGGGACCGAAAAGCACACCATCATTGTCCTTGTATCTCGTTGAATTAATGACACTTAGCTGTCATAACCGCCCTAATATTTTCTGGATATTCAGACTTTAATGTTGGCCAGCCTATTATTTCCGCTTTTTCTTGTGCTTTCTACTTTTTTCCGTGCTTTTAGTTGGTTCCATCGCAGATGTACGATGAAACAGTTTCCTCCAAGGATTTTGTGACCATCATAGTATGGTTTTAGGTGACTTCCATTTACCATCCCTACGATGTAAGTTCCATCTAATCTCTGTAGTTTTACTACGCCTGCATCAGTGATGTGTGTGATCATATATGGCCTTAGCCAATGTGTCTTTAGCTTTTCCGGGTGTTTGAAAAAATTGTTGTCATACAAAAACACAAGTCCCCCGACTTTGAATGGCTTAACCCAGATATGGTTATCGTGCCATGCTTTCTGTCTCTTCTTCTCAACAGTTTGATGAAATCCTGTGATGAAGCATTCTTCCTAAATCTGGACGAGTTGTGACAACCTTTGCTCGACAACATCTCCATCGGTCATCTATGTCATCTTAACAATCCTTAGGCTTGGCATGATATACTCCATTAGTATAACAAATTCCTGTGCATATACCAATTTGAATGGGGTGTGCCCTGTCAGTCGTTTCCAATTTGTGCGATACACTCATAGTACAGCTGATACTTTCTTATCCCAGTCATCTCGGCGCACATTGTATACCTTAGTTAATGCATTCTCCAGAATCTTGTTGAAAGCTTCGACCGTTCCATTCGACTGAGGATGATTGGGTGTTGTCTTATTATGATGGATATGGAACTTTGTAGTAAGCTCAGCAATCAGTTTGTTAACAAAATGCGTATCTTGGTCTCTGAGTATAATTTTCAGGCATCCAAATATACTCACCACATTTTCAAACAAAAAATTATCTGTAGTTGCGACGGTGCAATCTTTAATAGGCGTAGCTTCATCCCATCTGGTTAAATAGTCTGTTGCAGTGATAATGTAGCATGCACTAGTTATTTTTCTAGTGGATTGATTGGACCCATAAAATCAACAACTCATTTGTCGAAAGCTTGCAGTGTTATCTGTGGTGCAAGCAATATCTTGTCGCGACGCAATGGTTTTCCTATTCTCTAGCAGATATCACAACTCTTACAGAATCTCTTAGTATACATGTGTATGGTTGGGCACGATAGTCCTTCCTGCAATATCTTGCACATGGTTTCTTTCCCTGCTTAGTGTCCTCCTATGACAGTAGCACGTACTTCACTCATAACCCAAGGTCTCTCATAATAAAAAACACAGTAGCGCAGTATTTCATCTGCGCCCAACTTGTACAAGTGTCTAGCGATCAATGTAAAATCAACAACCTGACGACCAAGTGTTTCTTCTTATTAGTGGAGAATCCTAGAGGCACATAGCCTATACTCAAAAAGTGGGTGATTGTGTTAAACTCCTTGTTCTGATCTTCCATCATAGTGACCACAAACAGTTGCGTGTCGGGAAAATTATCTTCCTAGATGGTTGGCTCTTCACCAATTTCTATTCGTGATAGGTGGTTTGGCCCAACATTCATTCGACTAAGTTTGACAATGAGCTCAAAATGAAATTCTTGAAATAGGAGAATCCATCTATAGATATTCCCCCCCAACACTGGCTTGTTCACTAGGTATTTCAGTGTTGAATGATTAGTGTACATCTGAAAATTTCCACCCAACAAGTAGTGTCAGAACTTTTGGAGTGCATAGACCATAGCAAGGCCTTCTCTTTCCGTTGTAGTGTAATTCTTTTCTGTCGTTGACATTTTTCTGCTAGAAAAAGAAATAGGGCAGTCAAGTGCACCCTCTCCTAGTTGTGTCAAGACTATATCGAGCGCGACATAGGACGCGTTGAGATGAACATGGAATTCCTTTTTCCATTTCGAGAATACAAGTGTTGGTGCAGTGGCCATCTTTTTCTTCAATTTGTCCAAGCTTTCCTGGAAAGTAGGTGTCCACTGAAACTTTGCATCTTTCTTCAACAGTTTCTCCATAGGTGCAGTCATCTCTGCATACCCTCTAATGAACTGCCTATAGTATCTTGTATGTCCTAGAATGGACCTAAGTTGCATGACTGATGTAGGTGGTGGTAATTCAAGAATAATCCCAACTTTTGCTGGGTCGACAAAAATACCATCATGACACACATTGTGACCCAACAAAACACCAAACGGTGTGTAGAAAAATACGTTTCTTGGAATTAAGCGCAGTCTGATACCGACGATAGTGACCCAACATCATGCATAGACTCTCAATATGGTCTCTTACTAGACCAAACATAGTCCAATCATCAAAGTAGACCTCAAGAAACTTATGAATGAAATCTTTAAAATCAGAGACTACTATTCTAGAAAAAATAGTAGGTGCATTATTGAGTCCAAAGGGAATTACCGTATACTGGTAGCATCCCCATTCCGTTACGAAGGTAGTTTTGTGGAGATCCTTCTTCGTGATCCTGATTGATGATAGATAGAGAAGACATCAGTGAATGAATACATCTATTTCCATCTGATGCTTTCAAGTAATTCATTTGTAAATGGTGTTGGGAATGGATCATGCAAGCATGCATCGTTCAACTTCCTCAGGTCGACATAGATCCTCACTTCGCCTATTGTTTTCTTATCCTGGATCACTACAGGGATGATCCACTTTGATTCCTCAATAGGTTCAATGATTCTTGCATCAAGCATGCGATCCAGTTTGGCTTTTACCTTCTCTTTATATCTTGGATTCAGTCTATACAAGCACTGTTTACTAGGTTTAGCATTTAGTCGCAGGGGTATTTTCATCTCCCCTAGGTCGCCAAATATTGCCTTTATCTTTGAGAAATTGGTAGGGAACAAGTCCTGATACTCATGTAGCAAGTCTATGATCTTCGCGACTATATCTTCATCCCAATAATCTCCTATATTGGCGAAATTTGGGTCTCTGGCGACCTAATGTTTACTTTCTTAATTTTCAACGACTATAGGAACTGGTCACTTGAAATACCAATTCCTTCTACTACACATGTTCCCTTTGATTCTGGTATGTTTATGTTATTCGGATCATCATCTTGATCTCCAACTAGATTGTAGCAGGCCATCCATTTCTGAATGGTCGCACTACACTGGTGAGAATTAGCCTCTTCGACAAGAATTTCAGCAAATATCTTCTCCTTTATCATTTGAAGCGCAACATCAACTGTAGGTTACTCATCAGCAAATTCAAATGTTTTCCTAAACTACTTAGCAAGACCTTGTCAATCTTGGGTCCCTTGTTACAACTCCATAGATGCATACCATGTTCTGGGTGTCATTTTCAATGTATGAATTAAATGATGGACCCATTCCTATCGCGGGTATTCTGCAAATACAATGTGACACTGATTTATGTGCTATACAAGGCTTGACAATCTTGTATATTTGTGACTCACTGTGGGGACTTCTTCACCGAATCATACTTCCATTAACCTTCTACATTGTGGCCATTCTGTTATGAACTGCTTGTGTGTACTCCACCATCTAATGGGTGTAGCCTTCAGTACATGGTCTAACGCAGAGAAGTGCTGGGACTTTGTTACGAGTCCTTCGAACTCACTTAAGAAGGTTGCAAGGTTATACAAACCCTCATAGGTGGGAATCTCTCATATCTCATTCTCCACCCATTTCACAGACGTTGTAATTCTTACAAAGCTCCTCATAGAGACCTCATGCATCCAGTTTTGCCAATTTTCCAAGGCCTCCGCTGAGTTAGATGTGCAGGAACTAGCACTCTTCCAGCTAAGGTTTCCATCCACTGTTGGATTGATGTAGTCTTCTTGCATGACACTTACATTATATATCTGGTCGAGATAGTCACCATGTCCCTCATTGTATACAATATCTACATATCTCTATCCTTCCAATGGATTAATGGGTGATACTACTCTCATCTCCTTATCCTCGAATGAGAGGATCCTTTTCTTAAAATTGATAATGGTATGATTGTCTATGGCCCAATCTATCCCCAACTGTATGGGATATGGATTCATGTCATCAACAATGTTAACAACTTCAAAGTCTGTAAACTTGCGCAACCATTCAATGTCGACAGGGACTTCGCTCAATCTACCAATTGGTAGAACCTTCACCTGATTTGCAAGTTGCAACTAGAAAGGAGACCAGTCCAAGCATATCTTTCCCATACTCTCCCAAGTTTGTCACGTCAAAATATTGACATCAGATCCAAGGTCTAAAATGATATAATCCATGTCATAGACACCTATCTACACAGTCATTCTTAACTCACGTCCAGTTTTGAATTTCTTGTTGACTTGGGTAACTTTCTTTTCAGGATGCAGATCTTCTGGGGTTTCTTATATCAGTTCTTTTAGTTCTGTGATAGCATCTTTATCTTGAATTAATGCTAAGAAACTTGACAAGAACGACTTGAGCTTACTAACCTTTTGTGGAGTCTTCTTCTGAAATATATGTTGAAATCGTCAGCCATCTCCCTGACTTCTTCTAATGTTGATAGTTATTCTAGATCCACAAACTCACGTAGCACGTCCATGATACTTGCTTCTATTTTTGGACGTCGAATGGCACCTTCTTCTATGCCACGGGTTGTACCTGTGGCTGCAGTTGTTCTTGGGGGGTTTCTTGATCAGGTCTGGTTGTGAAACCTCCTCATGTTACGACAACAAAGTTTGGATCTCTTGGCTCAACAACAATCATCTGAATGTTCAAGTTAGGATTTGGATTTGGGTTTGGATTCTACGCATGGTTAGGACCTATGATGGTCCTATCTTGCCACTTTGCAATCAACTGAGGACATTGCTCCACATTATGGTCCTATCCCTTATAGTATGAACATGTCTTTGTAGGTTCTAGGAAACATCTGGCATAGTGACCTAGTTTTCCATAGTTATAGCATGTAACCTGACCTCTTCCTCTATCGAATCCTCCTCCTTCTCCGCCTCTGAAGTTTTTGCCACCCCTTCGTTGAGGGTGTGGTTTCTGCGGGGGGTATTGATTCTGTTGGTAGGGCAACTGATTGTATTCTATTGTGTATATGGTTGTTGTCGTGCATACTGAGGTTGATACTGGTTTTGATACTTATTGGGTGGGAACTACATAGGTTGATATGATGCTTGTGCCAGTTCATCCTAATTCTTCCCCTCGTTCTTCATCAAGTATGTGTCGACTGTCTTTTCCTTCAAGAGTTGGTATGCTCTGCAATCCTTCTCTTCATGCTCTACTGACTTGCAAAATTTATAGAAAAAGTTTGTGCGAGTGCTTATAATATTTTGCAAGTATAGACAGTCTTTGTTGTGGTTTCCTCTAGTCTGGCATATGCAACACTAGGGTATTCCATGGAAACTTAATGGGTTTGGCACACCAGATGAGACGTAATTCATGAAGGTCAGACAATTGTTCTTGGTGCGTCCATCCATTCTGCATTTTTTGCACCATAATTCTTCATGGGATTCCTTACCCTTGTTGATGTCCTAAAGCTCTATCGTTAGATTAGCCATTGCGACTGAATATATACCATTCTTATGGCACCATCCCTAATTAGCGAGGCTTCCAGCTTCATTTCCAATTCTAGCACTTTTGTCTGTGACTCAATATTTTGTTGCATTAATGGGACTCATATGTGTGGTAATAGTGCAATAATAAAGCACTCCTTATGTTGTAAATCCGACATATGAAATATTACTTTGGCCATCAAATTTTTAAACCGTTGGTCGAAGTCCCATACTGAATCTTCCAATGCTTGTTTAATTTCCTTGATCTCAGTGATCATACCGTGACTCGGATTTAGGTTGTCTGAACTCAGATATCATTGCAGCTCATATCTCATCAAGGGTCTTCTGTGGTGTTTCTGGCGGTACCACATAGAGATTCATAAACTAATCAAGCGCACAACCCCTTAGAGTCGTGATCATCTGCGCTTTCTTTAAGTCTATGTTCTGAACTAAGCGAACCATCCAAACAGCTTAACAGATGAACGAATGCTAGTCTGGATCTTCTGCTCCATTACCATTGAATGTGGGTAACCAAATATCATGCCCAGCCATTCCGTTGGTGTCAAGGTTATATGATGACTGATTTAATGGAGTTGTATCATCCCCACGCGCTAGTTGCGATACTAGCACTATCAGTATTAACAACTCTTTTAGGAGATGAGGCTTTAGATATTACCTCTAGCTATACTCCTGGTGTGATGTAGTTGTGTCCTGACCTTGGTGACTCAAAAGTCTCTTTAGAGTCTTCTTCTCCTTCCGCGATTGGTCTATAGTCCTCATCTTATTCGTAATACCCTTTGTCTACCTGCGATTGAAGTTCATGCTCACTCTCCTTGAACAGACTAGGAGCTCGTCGACCTTCCTCTATCTTTCTTCTCTTCCCTGATCTGAATCTCCTTCCACTCCTTGGGAATCCAGCCTCTAGTTCAGGTTCTGTACTTCCTGGGAACATCTCAACTCACCATTTCCCATTTTCTTGACAGGTTGTATGCGACATAGCCTTCCTCTGGGGTATGTGACTCAACTACTCAACTTCAATATACCCTTCTCATAAATGAGCATCTTGATCCATGT
Organism: Pseudotsuga menziesii; assembly: GCA_001517045.1. Classification (NCBI taxonomy): domain Eukaryota; kingdom Viridiplantae; phylum Streptophyta; class Pinopsida; order Pinales; family Pinaceae; genus Pseudotsuga; species Pseudotsuga menziesii. Next base: position 414,030 of record LPNX011003468.1, read on the forward strand.
ACTGATAGATAACAAATATCTTCTTCAGGGTCCTTGGAAAAAATTTCTTTCAGCCTCACTATATGAGGTTATAGTCTCTACTACAAACTTAGTAATATATCTTTGCAAAATACTATCAACCCAAAAAGCAACAGCTCTAGATATGGTGTTACTTACACTGTTTACGTCGTGCACCAACTGATCACTCCAATCGATTGCTTCTCTTCTCTAGAAATTTTCTGCCTTCTTGCCAATATTGATAGCCACTCATGTAGTACAATGGGAAACGCTGCAAAGAATATCTCATGAATATCAGAATATATATATTCATCCACCCAGTTTTCTGTGCTTAACTAAGATCATGCGCTCTCTTCTTGTGCGAATGCTAGCATATTAGACTCCATCCAGTCCTTTATCTCATTCTTCATTGGATACCACAACATTTCCCTTGACTCAAATGATTAATGGTCCCAACAATGGAACCATTTGTTTGCCGCTTTCTCCTTCTTATCTCGACTCACGGTTCAACAACAACACAATACCAACAAAACACCAAAAAACATTGTCAAGCTCAGTTGGCAACGCCTGCGAGGAGGGTGTAGTATCACCCGAGATATCTTCATGGGTAATTGCTAGAACTATGTTTTTGTAGTTGGTGAGGGATTATAGTCCCTTGGAATGCGACCAAGGCACCTGACAAAGACAATGGTATGGAGTCTTACACTCTGTGACAGCGGCACAACCAAGTGTGACAATTCACCTGTGCGACATGACCTTGTCCTTAGAACTTAACAACTGGTGCATCTGTGTGACGCAGCTAATTCCTTATACTTGATAGATGGTGCATGAATTATATTTTAACTTAGCATATTAACCATGAAATCATACAAATCAGTCCAACAATAATTTTAAACGATCATTCATTCATATTGCGATATACATTCAATAACAACTGTAACTGTAATAATGGAAGATAAGCAAACATTCACATAAAAACTTACCATTCAACAACATTCATTCATATAACACAGGAAATAATGTGGAAACCCATATGGAAAAAACTAGCAAGGTGCTCTTCATATGGCATGAGAAATATAGGTAGCACCTTGCATCCTATAACTTGCAGAATTTTCTTAAGATATGTCTTTCTGACTCAATATTCTTGCTCTCATGCTCTCTTGTTTATTGCTTCTATCTACTCCCACTGATCAACACATAGTCTGGATCGACTCTTCTACTTTACTAGAGGTTTGTGCACTCAGATGCAAGATCTGTGGCTCAACAGCCTTATCCTTCTACTCGAATCCTATCTAAGTCGACTACTGCATCTAATTGAATCTAATTTTATCTCATCTAACTAGGATCTAACTGACCCTTATATAGATTGGGTTCCTCCTATTTATATCATTTACCAGACCACGTAGGGTCGATTGAGTACTACTCAGTTATTACAGACTCAAGTAGATACAAAGTATCTCTTTTACATTAAATGTTAGCCCATACCTTGCCGCAAAAGTCCTACATGACATTAACCATAGCCTTAACTAGTCACGGAAACATCCTTCAGTCTTCTGTACCAGTCATAACTAGCAGCAAAAATGTCCTTCTATTTTTTGCTGATTCATCCTTCTACATTTTTCGTTGACTTCCTCTTGTCCAGCGTTAACTCTTCTACCTGCCTCTTCCACCAACTCTAGGTTTGCTTTTCCTCATTGCACCAACCTTGTTGCAAATTTGTCTGTTTTGCGCTTCCTTTCTGTCTTTATCCTGCCTTTCTCTACCACATGTATGTTTTATCTTTCTGCACCGGTTCATTCGCTTCCTTCTTGACCTTCTTTTCCCTTGTTGTGCATGCACTTTTCCTCCTTTGCTTGCGCGTCATATTCTTCCTTCTGCAGTTTTCCTGGCCCAACACCGCCAGTTACAACAGCCAAGAAAACTCCCACGAAGATCAACGGTGTGAAAAGAAAAAAGGCAGAAGCGGAAAAGGTGAATTTCCAGGTTGCAAAATTTGAAAACATGACTTCCACTTTCCGCAAGCCGCAAGATCTACAGTTCATAGAGATGGCACACAAATCGACTATGTGGAAAGAAAAGGAGGAAGCAAAAACCCAAGAGAAGAAATATCAAAATAGAACTTCTGTGAAATTTCAAATCTTGATTTCCACCTCTTGTGATTTCCCAGATTTATGGCTTAGGACGTTTCTACACAGATTAGTGGTGCAGAAAGAAAAATGGGCAGAAGGGTGGAAAATTAAAAGAAGTTTGATCTTGAGAATTCGAATCCTGATTTCCAATTTCTGTGATCAGGATTTGATGGTTCAGAGAGATTTCGAACAGATCAACAGTGCAGAAAGAAAGGAGCGGAAGCGAAAAGGCAGAAATATGAAGTCTTGGTTATAAAAGGTTTGGATTCCATCTTCCGCTTTCTAGAGCTCGCAGCTTCATCTCAGATAAATGGCTGGGAAAGTTTATGGTGAAGATCGATGATGTGGAAAAGGGAAACAGGTGCATGAGTTAAGCAGACCTCCTGATATGAGAGATTGGGTAAACCCCACAATTTTTAACAGTGTTGATCAAAGGTTGAATCAAATCAACGATGAGCATTCATTTCACTGATCTAACTTGCATGTATAAAGGATCTTTCATATTTGGCAAAATCGCTTAAACATCTACAGGTTTCAACGACCGCGATTGATGGTGAGATAAGATCAATGACGGAGGGAAATTCTGCAAATACAGAAAGCACATGGAAATAAACTTTTGAAATCCACAGAATTATGTAAAGGGGCTGTAGGTTTCGATAGCTTAAATCAAGGTTGATCTAGATCCACGAATGATAAAAATTCCGCTATTTCAACTTGTAAGGATGGATCAATTTTCACAATCAATCAAATTAGGTGCGAGGTGTAGGTTTCAACAGCTCAGATCAAGGCTTGATCTAGATCCATGGTCAAGAATAATTTAGCTGATCCAACTAGCACAAATAAATTCATGGGAAAATATGTGAAATTTTACAGAGCACGCAAGTTTAGACACGTGCTTCCATATCCTTGTTTTGGCTAAAATATCAATGGTCCATGACGATTTCTCTAGTTAAAGATGTAGGGAAGGAGAAAATTTGTTGCAAACTGTCGAAGGGGATTTGAGTTGTTGTTTTCATCCAATAGGTGTGGTTTCCAGGTGTTCAATTTTCCATTTTTGTCCATCATGCGTGCCCCGACATGGTTTCCTATTTTGGTTTTCTGATCATGGTGAATCCGCCAAATCAGAAGTTGTTAGGATTTTATGTGTTTGGGATTGATTCCAGATTAGGGTAAATAAATTTGGCTCAGTTTCGAGGCTGGATTGGGATCCTGTTTACACTATAAATATACCCTCGAAAGAGGAATAAAAGGTTGTTATCCAACATTCATTTTTGAAGCCTCTATGCTTGGTTTTGCATCTCTGTAAATTTCCTTGGCAGCATTAATGAAAAGCATACCCTGGATGTCTGAGATTCATCACGGTGTTCATTTTTCATTACATTTTCCCTATGTATATTTCATTTTCATGTATGTGCATTTTCTGCTAATGTGTTTCTAGTTGAATGTGAGGAATTCGTTCTCTATTTAGCGCTCCTTGCATCTGATAATGCATTGGTTTGTGTCTCTGGTAAATGCTTTGGAATTCATCTTCTATGCTCCATTTCAGTTATCAATATTTATTGTTGCTTCTGCTAAAGGAATTTTCAAGAGATTCATCCACATATAGGTGCCTCTTGCTTCACTGGGATTCTTTTCCTTTCCCCCTACCCTCTCTCAAAATATATTTTTCTAAATATTGATTCCTATTTTTCCTTATACTATGAAGGTTATCTCTGGTCATTAATTTTTTTAATTCCTTGATTTTTTCATGCTTTGACTCCATTTTCCAATGGTGTTGTCTATATGTCTATCTTACACTATTTTAAACCCCAAAAACTTGTTTCCCATCAAAACATAGCCTTTTGATTGCTTGTTTAAAGATAAATGTATATGTGAATAACCTTGTGACATAGAGAGAGCCCTCTCTAACTGTAAGACTAGACTACATTTTAAATATTGGTTTGAAATGGTTACCCATGTGACTTCCTACTGCAACCATAGGAAAATTACAGGGTGATAACATCTTGGCACAGTTGCTGGGGAGTAATCACTATTATCTCCTTGGGAAAACAACATTGTTTAGTTCTATGACTTGGTTGAGAAGCTGGTCCTAGACACGCATTGGTTGTACACTCAACATTTTTGAAAGGTGAATCCATTGGGGAGAGTGGCGGCTAGAAGGACCAATATAGGGAGGAGGGTTCAATCTTTCCTGGGTTTGAACGAAAGAGTTTTAGAACTCACTATTGATGGTGAACAATGGCCAGACATCGAGAATATTGTACATCCTTCACCTGGTGACTCCACTTGCAAAGAATTGTTATTAGAATGTTCTATGGCAGATGCATTGTAAAATGGGTTGCAAAGTGTGAGGAACTGATTCAGTTTCTCCATCATCAAGATGAATTCTTGGGTTGTAAGGTATTCTCCTATGAATCTGGCTTCCATTCCTGGTTTTCCCAATCGAATACCTCCTGTATATGGGAAAACATGTCTTCCCAGATTCAAAGATCAAAAGGGTGATGAGGCTTCCCTTCATTTGCTTAAATTTTATATGCATATACATAAGCTAGAAGTTAAATTGCATGAGTAATATTTAATGAAAATGTTCATGACTAGTTTAGAAGGAAATGCAAGGTCATGGTATGAGGGGATTTCAGAAGGGACTTTATATTCCATCAGAGACTTTCATACAGTATTCCATGAAAATTTTAAAGATCAATATCCTTCTTTGCTGCTAGTTCCTGAGGTAATGAAATATTCCATAAAATTTTTAGAAGTGGGAGATAAGCAAGATGATCAATCATGCCATCAATCCCAACCTATGGAAGAAACATCAGTTTTCCATGAGAGGTTAAATAAAGAAGAGGAATATGAGAAAGGTGAACAACTAGCATCTTCTCTTCATTCCAACCTTACTTGCAATGAGCAAGAATATCATCATCCCAGTGGTATACATGAAGAGATTCATCCTAATTTTCCTTATGAAGAATGCAATGAACATGTTGAAAATTATGTCAGTGATATTTTAAAAAAGGATTTCAGCATGCCTATATATGATGATGATTGCTTGAATAATGCACCTGAAGAACATAATGATATTCCTTTTGAAATTCATGAGAGGAATCAAGATATTAATTCAGAAATTTTGAATGAAATTGTTGATATCTCATTTGAAAATTGTCATGAGAATTCCCTTCATGGTTCTTTTAAATATCAATTTGACAGGGTGCTAGAAGAGTTGCAGTTGGAGCAGCCTTGTCATGACAAACAAGTGACACAAATTTTTGCAGGTTTCCATGATCCAGTGGCTGCATATATGGATAATCCTTGCAATAGTAATGGTGGGTTATGTCTCTATAGTAAAGATCAATCCCTTTATCATAACCTTTGGCTAATAAGTTCTCCCTTTCTGAACAAGCATGATTATGGCATGAAAATGATAGAAAAATATGAAGGATGCCATGTTTTTTATGATCCTATGACTGAATAAATGGGAAGAATTTTCAGTCAAAATGGTTGGTTATGGGTTTGTAATAAGGATCAAGTCTTTAATCACAGCCTATTACCATTATTCTCTTGTGACCCGATTTCAATCAAGCATGAGGACAAAGTTTGTTTATGGGATCATTTGCTTGGTTGGCTTCACTGGAAGTCAAAAGTTACTTGACTGAGCATTGATGCTTAGTAAGTAGGGTAGATAGGAATAAATAAGCTTGATGTGGTGAGCATTTTTTCAAGAAATTTTCCAATTTGTTTTCAGTATCTGTTAAGTTTTTGTTTTCAGAGCATGTTTTAGGAAATCTTGGGACCAACCCAATGGGTCAAGCACATAGTCCATGTGGTTATTTGCTACATCACAGGGAGGATAGCATCCCCAATTTGGAGCTATTGTTAGCACTTGTGCTAAATTTTGAAGATTTCTATGATAAGGAATATGCACTAATTCCCCTTCAAAGGTCTAGACCAGTGAAAAATGAGGGGTAGGATCAAAAAAATTTCATATCTATGACCTAGATGTATGCAGGAAAGGGGTTTAAAGTTGCTTGGGAGGATTATTCCTAAGTCTGAATGTAAAGACAATAAAAAACCCTTAGGAACGACCTTGGATATGAGCCTCATATGAAAAATCCGGTCAAGGATAGGTCTGGGGAAGAACGCAAGGTGGAGATCCAACCCGCAAAAGAGATCAAAGAGCCAGAATTCATTTTTGCCAAAGGAAAATAGGGAGCGAAAGTGTGAAAGGGGTAAAAATTTGGTCATGAAAAGTGGAACCCTGACTTCCACATTCCACGATATGGGATACAATGACTTAGAAGGTTTTATCCTAATATCAACGACACGGAAAGGTGCAAAGGGAAAAAAACAGAAACCCAAAGTTTCCAGGTATAAAAGGTTAGGCTTCCTCCTTCCGTGATCTACTAGATCGATGATCCAGAGAGTTTCTGCAAAAAATAAATGGTGTGCAAAGAAAACGGTGGAATGGAAAAGGAGGAACCGGAAAAGGAAAAGAAGTTCGATCTCGAAAGTTAGATTCTTGATTTCTGCTTTCTGTGATCAGGATCCGATGGCTCAGAGCATGTCAAAAAAGATCAATGGTCCAAAGAAGAGAAGAGGGGTAGAGATCGGAAGTCAGGAAACATAAGTATTTACCCATAAAAGTTTGAGCTTCCTCCTTACGTGATCCACCAGATTGACAGTCCAGAGCCCTCCCGCCAAGGATCAACACCTCAAAAAAGAACAAAAAGCGCATAAATCAAAAAGCAGAAAGGGTAGAAATTGGAAAATGGAAATACGAGGAATTTGGTCGTGAAAATTTGAAGTCTCACTTTCTGCGATCCGCCAGATCCAATGGCCAAGAAAATTCTCATGTAGATCAACTATGCGAAAAGAAAAAAGGCAGAAGCAGAAATCCGAGAGCAGAAAAGGTAAATTTTTTGGGTTGCAAAATTGGAAAACCTGACTTCTGCTTTGTGCAATCCGTAATATCTACGGTTCATAGAGATCCCACACAAATTTACGGTGTATAAAGAAAAGGAAGAACTGAAAATACGAGAGTGGAAAGATCAAAATTGAAGTTCGTCGAAAGTTCAAATCTTTCCACCTGCCGCGATCCGCTAGATCTATGGCTCAGAGCATTTCCAAATAGATCAACGGTGCAGAAATAAAAAGGGGAAGAAGGACATAAAAGGAAAAGAAGTTTGGTATTGAGAATTAGAATCCCAATTTCTGATTTCCATGATCAAGATCTGACAGTTGAGAGAGATCCCGAACAGATCAACGGTGCGAAAAGAAAGGAGAGAAAGTGGAAAGGTGGAAATATGAAGTCTTGGTTATAAAAGTTCAGGATCCTGTGTTCCACTTTTTGTAGCACATAGCTTGATCTCAAATCAATGGCTGGGAAAGTTTATGGCAAAGATCAACGATGCAGAAAAGGGAAACGTGTGCATGAGTTAAGCAGACCACCCAATATGTGAGATTGGGTAAACCCCGTAGTTTTTAATGGTGGTGATAAAATTTTGAATCAAGTAAATGGTGAGCATTCATTTCACTAATCTAACTTACATGTAGAAAGGAGATTTCATTTTTGGTCAAATAGCTTAAACGTTTGCAGGTTTCAACAACCACGATTGATGGTGAGGTAAGATTAATGGTGGAGGGAGATTCTTAAAATACAACAAGCATGGGGAAATGAAATTTTGAAATCCATGGAATCGTTTAAAGGGGTTGTAGGTTTCAATGTCTCAAATCAAGGTTAATATGGATACATAGGTAAGAAAAAATTCGCTAGTTCAACATGCAAGGACGAATCAACATTCGCAATCAGCGAAATTAGGTGCAGGTTTCGACGGCTGAGATCAAGGCTTGATATAGATCCATGGTCGAGAAGAATTTCGTTGATTCAAATAGCATGGAGAAATTCATGGGGAAAATATGCATAGTTTTATAAAGAGTGCAAGCTCAGACACGTGCTTCCATATCCTTATTTTAGCTAAAATATCAACGGTCCATGACGATTTCGTTAGTTAAATATGTAGGGAAGGAGAAAATATGTTGCAGAATGTCGAAGGTGCTTTGAGCCATTGTTAATATCCAATAGGTGTGCATTCTAGGTGTTCAATTTCCCATTTTGTCCATCATGCGATCCCCATAATGCTTTCCTATTTTGGTTTTGTGATCATGGAGAATCCGCCAGATCAGAAGTTGTTAGGATTTTATGTGTACGGGTTGATTCTCGATTAGGGTAAATGAATTTGGTGTTCTTTTGAGGTTGGTATTGGGATCATGTTTACACTATAAATATACCCTCAAAAGAGGAATAAAGGGTTGTTGTTTGACATTCATTTTTTAAGACTCCGATCTTGGTTTTGCAGCTCTGTAAATTTCCTTAGGAGCATTAATGAAAAGAATACCCTGAATGTCTGAGATTCATCATGGTGTTCACTGTTCAGTTTGTTTTTGCTCTGTATATTTAATTTCCATGTATGTGTATTTTTTGCTAATGTGTTTCTAGTTGAATGCGAGGAATTCATTCTCTATTTAGCATTCCTTGCATCAGATAATGCATTTGTCTATGTTTCTGATAAATGCTTTGGAATTCATCCCCTATGCTCCATTGCATTTATCATTCTTTAATGTTTCTTTTGCTAAAGGTTTTTGCAAGAGATTCATCCACACATAGGTGCCTCTTACTTCACTAGGCTTCTTCTCCTCTCACCCTACCATCTCTCAAAAGATATTTTATTGAATATTGATCCCTATTTTGCCTCGGACTATGAAGGTTATCTCTGGGAATTACTTGTTGTAAGTCATTGATTGTTTCAGGATTTGAATCCATTTCCCAATGGTGATGTATGTTTGTCTGTATTACACCCTTTTAATCCCCAAAAACATGTTTCCCATCAGACTGTAGCATTCTGATTGCTTGTTTAAAGCTAAATGTATATGTGAATAACCATGTGACATAGAGAGATACCTCTCTAACTGTAAGGCTAGACTATAGTCTAAATATTGATTTGAAATGGTTACCCATATGACTTCCTACCGCAACCATAGGAAAATTACAGGGTGATAAAATACTCCACATGGACTAGGAGAGCCACATGCAGGTAAGGAAATCGATGTTGGAATTCATGGATTTCAAATTTAATCACTGTGGAAGGATGTGAATCAACCACCCTAAAGGTTGATAACAAATATTTCCTCTATGAAGAGAAATTATGAAGGAATTCTAAGGCAGACATCGCACAAGTAGTCTAGTCCAAATCCTCAACAATGGAATAGTTCTGGGTGGCTCGGGAATTAGGATTATTCCCCAAATTCTTTAGGACTCCCTTAGGAATGCGAGGAATAACTTCAGGCTTGTCAACAGGCTTGTCAATATGCAAAGGGACCTTGGGCGGAGAAGGTTCTTTTTTGAAGTCGGGTTGCGATGAACCATAATATTTCGCTCATGTCACAAAATTCTTGTCAAACATCATGTTTATGCACCCATGGCCACATTCATTTCTCGGTGTGTTTTGATGCCCACCAAAAGAATTTTTGGAGTCCATGGTCCTCAAATTCATATTTTTTATTGTGGGGTAAAGGATCCGTTAACACAGCTAAGCTCTGTGCAATGAATTTCGAGGAATCTTCGATACGAGGGCACAAGTAAGTGAGTTGATCTCCCCCAAAAATATTTCTAGGGAACTTGAACTTATGTTTAGACTTGTTGTCCCCCCCAACATTATTATTGTTCTTATCATCATTAGAATTTCCATTCATATTCCCACCCTTTCTGTTATTCCTTCCATTTTTATTGTTCCACCTGGGATGTGGGTTACCCATCTGGTTTGACGAATGCACATAGTGTACATTTGTTAATTGGGTGGTATGAGATGAAACTGTAGCTTGTCCTGACGCAGGATAGTTAATAGAAAAATTATTCATTTGATTCGTAACTAAGTATATGGGTTTAGTACTCGCAGAGACAACAATGCCATCATCATGTGGCCCAGGTTTGAACTTAGGTTCAAAGTTAGATTGTGGTGCGTTTATAATAATCTCATATAAGAGACCAGACTGAGCATAAATCATATCTAGTTGTAGATCTCGAAAAATCTCCTGTTCCTCCTTCATAACTCCAAATTTGGAAACATCCTTCGCTATATATGGAAATAATGACTTGAGGAACCATTCCAAAAGGAAATCTGGTGGAATGTTGGCCTTAATAAACTGCTTTCATCTACACCACTCCTGAATATGATATGAGATATGTGTGGCTTTATATTGCTGAAATGTCAACAAGAGCTCAGTCCCGGAATCGTAACGCACATGTAGATGAAAGTGGTTAAGAAAGGTCATGGCTAGGTCATTGGATGTTTGATATGTGGCACTGGGAAACTATATGTAGATTTCATCGTAGGACCCATGAGGATGCATTGAAACAATCGTAAATGAATAGAATCATGGTTCAACGAATTCGAAGAGCACCATATGTGGAAATTAGTAACATTCTCTCCAAGGTCCTCACCACTCTTACCTTATAACTTTGGAATGTCTGAAGGAATCTTAGTGGGAACAAACGACCACATCGGATCATGAGAAACCAGATCGTTGGTCAACCTCGATAAGTCAGGTAGCTTCAAAGTAGCTAGGAAAGGGAGCTTAGGGTGTGCCACCAGGTTCCACACTCCCTGACATGACTGATTTACATAGGTTTATTGGTTGTAAAGACCATGGAATTGGACAGTCGGATAATAGCCTCCTCCTATCTAAACCATAAACAGATACATGGAGATACTATAGTTAGGAATACCCTGAGACTAGGGTCCTACATAGCCATAATTATAAGATTTATATGATGGTCATCCCCCAGACACATGAGGAGGTACATAACCTATCGATATAGAATAATGAGAAGATCAAGGGATAACCTGGCTATAAGAAGTACTCCGTCCCACAGAACCGCGCGGGTTGTAAGGAGGGTTTGTCATGAAAAATAAATTCGAAGGAATAGGTATGGAATATGATAGAATATATGAGGTACTTCCAATGTTCACATGTCTAGTGTCACCTCCACTAGAAGGGATCCTAATGGCATGCCTGGATGAGGTGTAAGGAATTCCTCCCATGAAGGGTGTGGAAGGTGCAATATGACCACTACCAAACTGATCAGCATGGAACAGGATGGTAGTTCCCCCAGGCACACCGCTAAGACCAACACTAGGATAAACAATAGATGACAGAAAACTATTGGTCATATCTGGCATGCCAAATATAAAAGGGACATATCTAGAGGGGAATGGGTGAGTATCATTGCTCAACCTTCAAGGAAAATACCATCGATTAGTGTTTACATGGTATGAAAATTGGGATCGTGCATTACGTGACGTGATAAACTCAAAATAATCGGCTTATTTCGGATTCCCATATACATTGAATGACACATTCCCCATCCTGAAGGATGGAGAAGGGGGGGCTTTCGAAATCTCAAATGTATGATTCATGGTGAGATAGTGTGTGAATCGCAGTGAGTATGAGCCCTCCTAGATTGTCTAACTCTCTTCTGCGAAGGATTAGGAGATGTATAAGGTGGAAGGACATCTAAACGTCAAGAACAATGAGATGTTGGTCCACGATCCATGATGAATCCACAAAAATAAAGAGACTCAACTTGATTATGAACCCTAGAGCAATCTAGCGTGCACAGATCACACTCTTAAGAGAATCTAATACAAAATACAAGCAATCCAAGGGCAAGATAAGTGAGCTCCCAAATGTAGCAAGTATGTCTCACCTAGGAGAGCTTGAGACTCCCATATAGTACAAGTGGAGGTGTGTAACCAATTATAGTGACGCTCAGCTTAAACGCATAAAGAGATTGTTCTTTCCAACCCCTACCTGGCCAGGACACTCACAAAATAACACCTGCAAGTACCCCCTATGATACCTAGGTAAGGAAAATAAGGTCACCCCAATATAACTAATGCTCAGGTGGACAACTGCAGGCGGGATCTACCGTATGGGAAGGGTGGAAAATCCTAAAGCTCGAATGCACCAAAGGTACCTCAAAATCACCCCAGATACGAATCAAATACTGGAAATATCTTCGGCGTTGCAGAGAGAGTGGCATGGGGTTATCCCCACCACAAACATGTGCATTGTCTCATGCCTAAATCTTGTCTAAGGGGATCCTCCTGAGAACACTAATTATACCAAGGATTTCACTCTCTCACCTGAACAGACACCTACTTGTTTTCCTTAGTATTCTTGGAGAAATTTACTCACGCAATCTATGACAAGACTCTAAAACCTAAGCTTGTTGATGTACCCTATCAAATAAAAATGTGTAATTAATTTTAAATTATGCATTAATTGTATCGGTTGTGATTACTCAAAGGAAATAACCGTGCAACCAATGATGTTATGACTAAGTAGTGAAAGTAAATATGCACACCTAACAAACAATGTCGAGTGCAATTTTGTCTTTAAATGTGAAAATGGGGTATGCCACTACATGAGATGAATATTTTTCCTTCAAATGATAATGCAACCATTCCTATATGAAAATCTAACTAAATTATAATCAACTAAGAAAACCTAATGCAAGTACTATGCAAATGCAAAAATGCATGAATATGCCAAAAATAAAATATTTTTGTATTTTTGAAATAAATGATATTTAAATGCAATAAAATACTCTAAAACTCTCACACCTTGCATCAAATCTCAGACAACATCCAAGAAATACATCGAGATAAAAGAAATCTAATGCACTAATACCAAAACAAAAGGAAACAAGATGACAAGAACAAATTCTAATTAAGAAGCAAATAAAAAAGGTCTATGATCAGAAACAAAGGCAGTAGATAGATCATAAAAGAATCCAAGAAGACTCAGGAATAATCAAAATCCACCCAACATCTATCAAACATCCCATTAAAACTAAAAAAGAGAAGAAAACATGACTATTTGCAGGAAACCTGCATGTAAACACGATTGTTCAGACAAAACCCATGTCTATACGCAACTGTTAGGAAAAACCCTGTGTACAGAAAGAGAAATGGGATACAATGATAATAAAATACCCAGAGTACATCAATAGGACACTAATATTCTAACATGCTTCTGGACACAACATAGAAACACAGATTACAGAGAGAAATTCAAGCACATCGTGCACCCAATCCCCAAAGAAAAAAATATGAATCTCCCCAGTGGAGTTCCAATTGTGGCTTGGGGTAGACCATAAAAGATTGAACCGAACCATAAATAAATCCATTCCAATATGCAAGAGAAACAAATGCTGCTAACACTAAGGTATATGAAGCGTACCTTATCTCAGACGGTTGATGTAGGTCCCCACTGAGCTTTTCTAACACGCTTGTACTTATAATTCACTCTCAACAATAGTAAAAAATTCAAGCATGATATACATCAAAGTGTTAGACCTACTCTAGAATATATAAAACCATAATGTATAAGAAAATATAACTACATCCATGTATAAAATATTCATAGTCATACACATGTAATGGACAAGAAATTGATATTTCTATAAATAATAAACATAGATAACAATGACAAACTTTGTCGGTACCTTGTCAAAATAGAGAAACAGTGTCCTCCATCTGGGCCTCCACCACTTCAATCCTCCATCTCAATGGCAATCTCACAAGGAAATGGAAATCTTGGGAAGAGCAGCAATGTGTGCTCAAAAGGACAAAGGGATGCAGACTCAAGCATAAGCAATATGGGGAAATAATGAACTATAGTTTCCTTGCTCTCAAATGTTCTCTTGCTTCAATGCATCCAATATGCAATATATATCCCTCCAATAGGTAGTGAAGGGTCAATTTGAAGCATTTCTAGGAATATAGAAGGACAAGAGTGAAGTTATTCGGGACTCAATGAGGACAACTCCAAAAGTTTTTGTTTTTATGCACATTTCATTGTGTATGCGGGCTACAGTGGAGCAAGTTGCGTATACACGTGGGTATCAACTAAAACGTCACATACAACAATAAACAAATGTGTTTTAGGGAATTTCTTGGAACATCAAAGTATAATTTGAGGAAGGGGGGTCCAAGTAGTCTGCAGAGGGACATGGTAGGCCATAAAAGTGTGATCAACCAAGTGTGGTAAAATCAGCTATAACAAATGGGCTTATAACCCATGGGAATTTGATCTTAGAGGACTTCTTGAAGTTAAGAAAATGTTCATTTTCTACTATCAGCTTTTGTCTAATTAACTCCAAGTAAAATAATATAACAATTAAGAATGCATGTAATATGTAAGGTTGATACACATGTTGGAGACATGTACCATCATACACACTTTTTCGGTCAAATTGGCCTAGTTAAACCACTATCCTAAGTTTAATTGAATTAGTGGAGCATTAATTTCCATCATCCAATCACCCCCACGCCTACCTACAGTCAAGGAGGCTAACTGGAGCACTCCGAGGGTGATCTGAGTGATATTAATGCACCTAATTGCTAACTGGTGGTTACAATCAGTTCAACCAGTCAGTTAGGGTTCCTCCTCTCATTAAATATATTATTTAATGATTATTTAATGATTATTTATTATTATTTAATGAACTGGAGTCAACAAGGCGCCTCCACCAACTTCTGATGGTCAGTTCAGCTTCAGTTAACCTCATCAGGGTTCATTGGAGTCATGTAGCACTAGAACTTGATGGTTGGATTGCTATGACATGTGTTTGATCTCCTTCAGTTGAGATTCAGTCATTTATTGCACTCCGACTTCAGTTAGGGTTTGGTGAGTCAATTAGGGTTTTGGTTAAGTGGTTAACTGAGTGAGATTGCATGGTTGAGAGTCACTTAAGCTAGACTCACTCACTGAATTCGAATTGTCTCCTTAGGTATTCGAATTCTTCATGGAGTTAAGCCATTTCTCAGCATTGGTATTGTAACCCTTTATTGTTTATTAAATATACAGAGAGGAAACCAATTCTGGTTCCGAATAATTTCCAATTCATGAGTATTTGTTAATAATTCTTTGATGATTTTGATTCCTAGTTCCTAGATCATGTGCAAGAATTAATATGGTATTAGAGCTTACGGCGGGACGAAGAACAAACTCTCAAAAAAAAAATTTTTGACAGATTTCTCCATGAGAAGTGAGCAATAGCTCAAAATTCCAGCACTGCACCAGAAGCCAAGGCTTACCACTTAATACCCCAAGTACAGAACTTGTTGATCAAGCTTGCTTGATTGACTATGCTGGGTGTGATGAAAGCCTAGAATGTGCAGGTTTTCCGACCTTACGGTGCCCTTTTTGTTTTGATTTGCAGGTTTTATCAGGTACAACTTCGAATGGACTCATCAATCCCTCTTATCACCCCATTCACAAGCTATTCAGAATGGAAGTTGAAGATGATTGCATCTTTGAAGAGACGAGGTCTCTATGAGGTGTCTATTGGAATTGGAAGAGAGACTTATGAGAATGAGAATGACTGGCTAAATGACGGTGATAGAGCTTTTGGATCAATAGGTCTGGCCCTTGATGATGACTTGTACTACCTTATTCATTCTGCTGAATACCCAAAAGAAGTCTGGACAATATTGGATAGAACCTTTGGCAAGCACAATGAGGATCATAATGGTACTTTGGAGATTGCAGCTAGCACCACAAGAGTTCTTCACTCAAAATATTCAGTCACTACTCTCTCTGATGAAGTTGTTCAAGATGAAGATGAAGCAGAATCTTCTACACATTCAATTCGAATTGAAGAAAGTCTCCATGAAGTGACTCCTTCTCCTGATGCTCCGGAAGTTCATGAGATCTCTGATATCTCATCTTCTCATATTTATGATAACAGAAGAATACATTCGAATCTCTGATATTGAAGAAAAACACTGCTGCACTTCCATGCAAACATTCACCGGTGATTTTCCTTTGAATTCTGTGCAAAATTTACCAGTAATTGCTTCCGAAAGTGAAGAGAAATTTGATTTTTCTCCCTCTAATGTTGCTGATGGTGTGAAAATATGTGATAAATTGGATATTTTGGAAGAAATATCAGATTACCAGAGTGATCCATTTGCTCCCCATGATCTAGATCTTCCAGCAAATTCTTGCAGGATTGCATGCACCAAAATTCAGAATTTTGAAGAAGAAGAAAACTGTGCATCTACCGTCTCGGTTGACCATAATTTTGGATCTGATATGAACCTTATTGGATCTGATATGATCTTATTTGGATCTGATCTGATATTTCTTGGTTCAAAATTTCAGGTTCATAAACCTTGAGTACTGCTTGTAGCTGTTCTCATTAACGGTGTGAAGAAACAAGTACCGCAAGTCTCCTTCGAAACTGCTGCTGGGGATTTGATTTCATTTCACAGTTTTGGATCTGTTGTGAACTTATTTATATCTTATTTACATTCTGATCTGATATTATTTTGTTCATATTTTAAAATTCAAGAGCTTTCAGTCATGCTTGTAGCTGCTCTCACCAATTCTGGTGTGAAAAATCAAGTACCGCAGTTCTTCTTCAATTTTGCTGCTGGGGATTTGGTGTTAGTTTCCTCTTATGAGGTTGCTGATATTTTATTTTTTGAATCATTAGATATTTCTAAAGCTATATTATATTATGGAGCTCAAGCATTCGCTCTCCAGAGTCCCAGGGATTCTCTACCTTTGGTCACAAGCTCATCTCCTCATAGAACTAGTAAAGAGGAAGACATTTTGCATCCGCTTGGACACTTGCTCCTAATATTTGGGGCTTATTTTACCACTCATGTTTTTCTGTTCAAATCTGCAACATATCAGTTTCTTGAGTGTTCCACACATGGTTCAAATCCTCAAGAACCTTTGCTCTCTCTTCAGATGATTTCAACTACTCTACATGGGTCCAGTTTTCACCGTGCAACTGTTTATATTTCTGATTCAGTTGAGTGCATTGTTTTTCTTCCAAAGTGGAAGATTCCTCCAGACATATTCATTTAGTTTGGATTCAGAGGTTCACATGCACAGTCTCAGGATGCTGCTACATAGAAGAACCAATTCTTGATTTACTGCTTAGTTTGAGGGGGGGTATTTTTCCCATGAGGTTTTCCTCGTTTCCTTGGTTATATTAAGCAATACTTTATTGTATAGGGTGACCTATGGCCTTAGTTGCGAGGTCCCTAGCATTTTATGCATCTATATTTTCTAACTCTTCCTGAGTATAGCTTAAGGGGGGGTGTTGGAGACATCTACCATCATACACACTCTTTCGGTCAAATTGGCCTAGTTAAACCACTATCCTAAGTTTAATTGACTTAGTGGAGCATTAATTTCCATCATCCAGTCACACCCACACCTACCTACAGTCAAGGAGGCTAACTTATCCTTCTCCTACAGTCAAGGAGGCTAACTGGAGCACTCCGAGGGTGATCTGAGTGATATTAATGCACCTAATTGCTAACTGGTGGTTACAATCAGTTCAACCAGTCAGTTAGGGTGCCTCCTCTCATTAAATATATTATTTAATGATTATTTAATGATTATTTATTATTATTTAATGAACTGGAGTCAACAAGGCGCCTCCACCAACTTCTGATGGTCAGTTCAGCTTCAATTAACCTCATCGGGGTTCATTGGAGTCATGCAGCACTAGCACTTGATGGTTGGATTTCTATGACATGTGTTTGATCTCCTTCAATTGAGATTCAGTCATTTATTACACTCCGACTTCA
The DNA here is from genome assembly GCA_001517045.1 of Pseudotsuga menziesii. Classification (NCBI taxonomy): domain Eukaryota; kingdom Viridiplantae; phylum Streptophyta; class Pinopsida; order Pinales; family Pinaceae; genus Pseudotsuga; species Pseudotsuga menziesii. The sequence continues at coordinate 431,827 of LPNX011003468.1, forward strand.
GTTAGGGTTTGGTGATTCAATTAGGGTTTTGGTCAAGTGGTTAACTGAGTGAGATTGCATGGTTGAGAGTCAGTTAAGCTAGACTCACTCATTGAATTCGAATTGTCTCCTTAGGTATTCAAATTCTTCATGGAGTTAAGCCATTGCTCAGCATTGGTATTGTAACCCTTTATTGTTTATTAAATATACAGAGAGGAAACCAATTCTGGTTCCGAATAATTTCCAATTCATGAGTATTTGTTAATAATTCTTTGATGATTTTGATTCCTAGTTCCTAGATCATGTGCAAGAATTAATAACACAAACCCATACAACTTGGTTAATGTACCCTACTCCAATAGAAACCAATATCCTATTCTCTTTTAAGGAGACAATTGCAACATTTATTTCGTCTGTGGTAAGACCCTAGGTAATTTCATCTAGAAAAATGCATTATAGACTTCTGACATGAGAAAATTCATGTATCTATTGTAATCCCTGTTCATCTCATATGTAAGTACCATCTTGGGAAGTTGCAAGTTTTCTTCATTAAAAGATAAGAACAATTTGAGCAGATATATCTGGAACCTGAAGCCTCTGGGTTTCTGGAAGTAAACTAGCCGAGAATGAATATTTTCAGCTAGAAACTCATGAAATTTAAGGCAAGATGATTGGAATGCTAACTTGACCCTTCTAACTCAATCTAACTAGTGTTAATTGTAAATAACATACTCACTAAAGGCTCTGTGACATATTATCAGTATCTAACCCTAAAAATTGTCTTATGAGGGTTATAAAACATTGGGTTTCTTTATTTAATAGGTTGGAATCCATAAGAAAAGGCTGGTTTTGTAATAGGATATCAGGCTTGAAACAAGTCTTGAAGGAAACCTGTTTTTTTTTCAATGGTAAATTCTCTGAAATACTGGATTATGCTTTCTTCATTAAATTCTTTGGACACTTAGGTAAACTTAATAGGAATAGAGAAAGTATGTCTGATAACAAGTGGGTTTATTGGAAACATGATTTTAGACTTGGTTGCATCGATAATTACCCTCTCAGAAGAGGATTAATTACAAGTGCACTAGTTGACACAATCAGGAAACTTCAGAATTTTCTTTGTGAAAAAATAATGTAAATAAGACTTGAAAATACCATGAACCTCCATCCCTTGGTATTTGGGGAGTTTTAATTTATTTTTAACATAATCTATTTGACCATTAAATAGTATAGTATCAAAAATATCTTAGTCTTTATCCTTGAAATCCTCCTCAATCCTCTAATATTCCATATTCTGGGCTTCTAGTCCTTCTACCTCAAGCATTTTAAATACTTTCTTAGTGAGGATAAATAGCCTACCTATTTTCTCGACAAGTGGTCCAAGTATTTTTCTTATATGATCGTTTTTGCACACTCCCGGGCTTTCGCTTTCCAATGCACAAATAAACAAATAACCTAAATCCACATGCCCGCACTTTTATATTATTTTTTTGCTATCAACCATGCATCTTTCCCAGTGGAAACATTTACCATATGTCCATCTTGCACCCTTAATCATGAGCCATTAATCCTTTTTCCTGTTTAAACTATTTATCCTTATTCTTATTGTAACTTCTAGTTGTGGATTGAATTCTGACGACAAATCTATCCTTTGACTGATCTTCACTGTTGATAATTTTCACCCTTTAACTCGCCTCTTTAACCTTTCCTCATAGACCTATTCTCTAAATAAGTGTACATTTTCCCTGTGTGGAGAAATTGTCTCCCATTGATATGAGCCATTCATTTCTGCTTTAGTTTATCCAATTCCACTAATCCTCCTTTCAATTTCTAGTGTGCATGTTCTATCAGCAAAACTGTTTCCAGCTGTATATCTATTTCTTCATCAAATTTGCACACTTGATTGCATATGAATTTCAACTTATTCTACAATCTCACCACGTTTCTTCTTCCATGCACCTTCCATCAGTGGAAAAGATAACAATCATTGATCTTGATCATACCTTCATTTGGATCATTGAAAGACGCGGTCCATACCACATTCCATTGAGTCTCAAGAATTTATTCACACCTACATATTTTAACTGCGGAATCAATACTAACCATTTATCTAGATCGATATTTGATCTAGGTCGTTGAAACATAAGGCCTATACCTGATTCTGATTATTTTCAAGTTAACTTACCCCATGCTTGTTCCCACGGCGGAATCCATTTGAGCCGTATATCTAAAACACCTTCAAATATCTACCGTCTAAAAGTGATGGGCCTACCAAATTCTGCAAATCTTCAAAATTTATTTCTTTGTGCATGTTCTTGTAGAAGAATCCATATCCACCATAGATATGTTCTATCCTCTGATCTCCACCATTGAAAGGTGAAGTACCTACCCAATTCCACTGATTTAATAATTTTATTCTTTCGTGCATGTTTAATCAGTAGAACTCTTGATGGTCGTATATTTTTCTCCATTTGATGATCTGAATATTAATTTTAGCTGCAAGTTAATTCTATTCCACAGGTAATAAAACTTATTTGAACCTTACAACTTACCTCTTTGAATTTATTTGTAGCCGCCAATCTCCCCTACTGCAGATCTACACCATTGATTCTTGCTGCAGCATAACACTGAAACGAATTTCTCATATGCAACTTATTTCCAAGGTCACGCTTAGGATTTTCTTCATATTTGTTTTTATTTTATACCTAGGGATAAGTCCTTAAAAATATTTAGAACCTCTTCTGCATATCCCCTAGGGCATATGATACCAAATATTTTACCTTACCTTTGATTTTGTCTGGTCTAACCCCTTCCAACTACTTAGCCCAAAAATGGTGCTAACACAAGGGTTCATCAAATCAAAGAACAACTTGAAGGAGTTGAAGAGAATGTTGAAGAAGGATAAATTGTGATGACTACCTTGAATGGTCTCCCTAGATCACGAGATTCATTAATTATATGAATATATGCAAGAAGGAAGTTGATATCTTTTAGCTGACTCCAAGAAGAATGCACAAAACAAGAATCTCGACTAGTAACAAGAGAAGAGAAGATGGGAGAAACTGAAGATGAATCTATCACAGTTCACACTAGGAATAAATACAAGAAGAAGGAGAAGAAGGAGAATAAGAAGAAGAAGAAGAAGAAGAAGGACAAGAAATAAAATAATATCAAGAGATATCCTTCCAATGTTCGATGCTATACTTGTGATGAAAAAGAGACACCATTCTCATGTTTCTGAAGACGATGAACCAACAAACAAAATATTTACAAGAGAGATGGATGATTCAGATGAAGAGTATGTGCTAACCTCAACACTTACATGAACTATCTCACATGAATATTAGTCATTGACTTGCGAATAGTGTGGAATCTAAACGCATGACAGGGTACAAAGAATAATTCGTCAATATGTATGAGCATGAGTCACCTCAAAAGGTGAAACTTGGGGATGATTATCAATACCCCATAAAAGGGACTGTATAAGCTTCATACAAGCTAGACTCCAAGAAATATATAAATATGAAGGATGTGCTATATGTTCGAGGATGGAATAATAATATTCTCTCCATCTATGCATTAGATGCAAAGGGAATGAGAGTTGCATTTGTCGATGGCCAAGTTCTAATGTGGCTTAAAGGAAATAAAACATACAATGCAACAGTGATTAGAGAAGAAGACGAAGGCTTGTACAAGCTAAAGGGACAACATGAACAAGCTTTGGCTCATGAGTCAATAGAACCAAGTGAACTATGGCACGGAAGGCTTGAACATGTGCATGTTATGGAAAATACTCATCCAGTGCAGACACAAGGTTGTTTCCCTAGCCTAAAACACTCAAAAATAGAAAAACACAGTCACAGCATAAAAGATATTTCACTAAGATTACATAAAATACTTGAATGAAATACTCTGTTAACCTTCCATAGGCTATAAATATTGTTCTTTGAAGGTTTGGATCTGCGATGTCCTACAAGATACACACAAAAAACACTAACCCGGTCAGAGTAACAAGCTAGACTATGATCTCATGTCAATGACCAAGGAACTCAACAACAAACATCAAAATAATATAACATAGAAATTTTTATGGGAAAGAAACATTCATTTACATTAAAAATATAAAGAGAGAGATCTTACAACCTAAGCCTTGGTATTGGAAATTCTTCTCCAATGGACTATGCCTCAAACCTCAAAATTTCCTACTATCCATTCACTAATCTTGGATGAATTTCGTTAGAATATAGGTACAATAACGTATTTTTTGTCCTCTTCCCAATGAGGGGTAAGATGATATATAAAGGCATGGGAGAATAAGAGAGGTTGAGGATGTCATGGTTGAGGCGGAGGGAGGATCCTATAATGAGGTATCTCGAGTTCTAGGTGGTCCTAAACCATAGGGATGAGACTCCATGAAGGTTATCTTTGAGAAGCCTCTATAAGCTTCTCTTTTTTATCTTTATAACTTGAGCACTACTCCTTGTCCATGGGGAAAGATCGTTACCAGGTTAACATCACACACTATACATGGGTAAGAGGTGGTGGCACTGCTTACTACTCACTGAAAAAGGGTGTTACCTATATGGGTACCACATATTGACCAAAGGGAAAGTGCGGTGGTGGCCAAAGGTATCAAAATAATGATTCATGGCCAACTTCATCTTAAAAAATTTAGGATTTAAGGTCAATTCTAAGATTTTGACCTCACAACATGATGTTGAAGAGATTTAGGTATAACAGAATGCCTACCAAAGCATGAGGCTAGAGGGATAGGATAGATGAAGGATTTGTAGGGATAAGTTATCAATTCTAGGAAAGAGTCCATAGATCATGAATCTACAACAATCCAGGCCATTATAAAGTACAATTACACTTTGATACATGTCCATATTACACACGACATGGTTACTGACTAATACAATCCATATCCATGCGAGACATAAACAAACATGGATACTAGAATACAACGTATATCCATGTAAAGATAACTCAAACTTGGACATAGCTACCAGATATACAATGTAGATCTATGTCACACATACACAAATTTGAGCACAACCATGACCATACAAATGTGTATCCATGCTAGGACTCATGAAAATACTCCATCGCAACCTAGGGAAAGCAATGAGTGCTTTAAGAGATACCCAGGGATTTCGTCTCATTTTTAACAAAGTATGATTCTATCCATGTGATTACATGTCTTGAAGTCGAACATGGTATAAACCACTTGATTACCAGTCAATGATGAAAAATGTTAATAAGTGCGAGGGATATCATCATTGATGTCGATGATCCCCAAGGTACCCCAGTACATTCCTTCGAATGTGAATAAATGATTTGATGTTGAACACTTGGTTGAATCTTTCGATCAAAGGTCAATTATGTAAACCTATTGTCAAAAGTGAGGAAATTTTTCATTGATGTATACATATATCAAGGTACTACATTTTTTCTAAGATTAATTCCCAGAAAATGAGTTGAATTCGACAAGAATAGTCTCATTGAAGGACGGCCATGATGAATCCCACATCAACAACACAAAAATTGGATCAAAATTCTTGAATTTGAGTATGAATTAACCACAATATTGAATCAAAGATAAGTGACACAAAGCTAGTTTTGAAAATAGATGAAAACTCTCAACACAATTTTCCTTTGAACATAGGGAAGAACAATCAAATACTTGGAAACATTGACTTGACGAGGCAAATACCAGGACATAATGCGACGATGGACGATGCATTCTTTGATAGACTCAAAGGAGTGACAGACTCATGAAAGTGGATCAATTCAAGAGAAATATGAATACCCAACTAACTTAATCAAATGCAGACAAGTTCCATGTTCAAAGATGACTAAAAAATACCATTAGTGCAAATAAAATATAGTTCCCTTCCCTCACTTTCTCCATCATGCTTGATGAGTACCTCTTTTTGTTTTTACAAGTTAAAAGAGGGTAAAAAACACTTGTCATATCTTATAGTGAGATAAGTCCATTTCCATATATTTTCTGAACCTGAGAAAGGAGGGGTTTGTTTCCAAAAGAGGGTCTCTCAGTGTTTAGTTTAACGAGTCCATTGAATATAAACTCAGGATCATTCACATTTAGAGAGTCTAAACGAAACTAAAGAAGACTCCAAATTGTCCTTTTTCATATAATTTAGTGTCCAGACCCAAAAAAGTATAAAATAATACCTTGGAGAACTCTTCTATTAAATGAATAGATTATACCTTTTTCATAAATTAGTCAATTCGATTCGAAAAAGGGGTAAACTACCATCGAAAAGACGACTCTTGAGGTCCTTTGATGAGAGTGAAGAATACAAGTTCACTCAGAGGTATTTTCATATTTTAAGAGTTCGAAAAGAGCTTAAATAGGAATATAAAAGGGTTCCTTTTTCATAAAAAGGTTTAACGAGTTTGAAAAAGAGGTAAAATTTGACTCAAAAACTTAGTCCTAGAGTTTAACGAGCACAACTGCAGTTTTAAAATAGCGCTTGGAACCTTTTTAATTTTTAAATCCATAGCACTAAAAATGTAAAAAGTAATCTCAAGGGTCTCTTATTATTTTTAACGAGCTCAAAGATGAGTTGGAAGAATGCCCAGGGTATATGTTTCATTTTTTAATGAGCTTGCAACAGAGAATGAACTATACTGAACACAAGTATTTTATGCAGTATTTTCCCAACATGATTTCAATAGATCAATACTTGCCCCCAGTAAAAAATATCCAGTAGCTCAACTTCAACATAAATAGGTTGAATACATGCCCCCCCAAGCTTTGTTTCGTCTTCCTACTCTTTATTATTCACCAAACATAAAACTCTAGTGTACTACTAAGAAAAGGTTCACCAGAGACCAAGGAAGAAAGAGGACCTAATGAAATATGGAATGTAGGTTCAAGTTATAAAAAAGGATGGAATACTCACTTCAAATGGATGACATGTTTCATTTTTACACAATTTTGAAACTGAAAATAACTATGCTTAAAGGATGGTTTCATTCTTATGCAAGCTTGAAACTCAAAGGTAAATTTTCCTAGAGAAATACTATTTCATTTTTTAACGACGTTGACATAGAAAGGGAACTATGCTTGAGAATAGTTTCATTTTTACACAAGCTTGAAACCAAAATGTAAACTATGCTTGAGGTTGGTTTCATTTTTACACAATATCGAAACCAAAAGGTAAACTATGCTTGAGGTTGGTTTTATTTTTTAACGAGCTTGAAACCAGAAGTAAACTATGCTCAGGGCCAGTTTTATTTTTTAACGAGCTTAAAACTAGAAATAAACTATGCTAAGGAATTGTTTCATTTTTACACAACATTGAAACCAAGAGGTAAACTATACTTGAGGCTGGTTTCATTTTTTAATGAGCCTAAAACTAGAAGTAAACTATGCTAAAGGCCAGTTCTATTTTTTTAAGAGCTTAAAATTAGAAATAAACTATGCTTAGAGACCTGTTTCATTTTTTGACGAGCTTGAAACATAAAATAACTATGCGCTCTTAATTTCTTAGCCAACATGATGTCCAGTTGGTAGGTAGGTTTCCCCCATTACAAAAATATAGAGGCTTAGCTCTAGTATGATGTATAGAGACTAGAGACATGCCCCTTAAGCTTCCCCATGATGGGAAGAAGCAATCGGTTTACAAATGGTTGAACTTCGGCATGATGGTAAGAGTCGAGAGACATGGACGATGAAGGGGAAGGAACTACAAGAACATGAGAGACATTCAGGGAAGTCTGATCACTAGGATTCATACGATGATCGGGTTTAACAAAATAAATATGATCAATGGTCACAATATTCCCATCATGGGGAAAATTCATCAATAGAAAGAGTGTGGACACTACACCTTTCATAGCGTAAACATAATCTCATCCAAGGAGCATATTAAAATATAAGGGACATTGGACTAATATAACATCAATACAGATAGTTTTCCATCCTAAGGTGATAGGTAAATTAGGAAGGATCCCTAAAGGTGCAATAGATCTTCTATTAAAATCCAGTATCTAGTCGGAATCTAGCATAAGATGAGGAGAACCAAGATCTTTCCAAGAATTTGAGGATAGAATACTAACAGAAGTTCCTTCATCAACAATAGTATGAGGCATGCTCCTAGTAGTTAATTGCATAGATATATCTAAAAAGGAACATTAAAAGGAATACATGATTTTGTTAGAATACTCCAATCAAAGGAAATAACCTCAGTACTTGGGGAGGGTTCTGTTGAAATAGACAGGATTCCCCCTTGTGTAGAACAATCTGAACATACTACAAAAACTTTGTATTTTTTCATTTCACTCTCAACTAGAAGAGAGGGATAAGAAGAAGACTGTGTCAAAGTTACTACTTCGGTATTAACATTCTCGGGTGGAGAAATGGGATTGGGTGGAGAAGACATCAACTCAATCACTTTAAATTCAACTATGGACTGGGATCAACTATGGATGAAACTGAATTGAACACTTGGTCAACTAGTGGGGGGTCAAAAGACAACTTAAGATAGCCTGTTGGAAGCCATGGATGAGAAATAGTAATATCTTCCAACAACTTTGAAGCTTCATCCATGTGAGGACAAAGGTAAGTAAGGTGCATATCCTTACATAACAAGCAATGATTTCTAACTATACCTTTCCGACTCTTAACCACAGAGTCACTGGTTGATGGGGAATAATCATTATGATGACCAGAGTCTAATGACACAGGGTGTTTGGAGTCATTATACCACACTTCCAAAACTTGGGAAAGACCAAGACAATCCTTTAGAAGGTGATCACCCTTACAAATAATGCAAGGGAATTTTGTCTTATGAGTTGTTTTGGTAAGTATTTCAACACTTTCACTAGGAAAAGTAGTTGGTTGGGACTCGTTCAATAGTTTTCATTTCTTCTTCTTAATCTTCCTTTCCTTCTTCTTGTTATTAACTTAGTTACTAGTACTACAACTTTCAATAGGTGAAGAGGTATAAAGGGGAGAAGACACATCTGGTGAATAAGATTGAGGATTCACAGAAGGTTGGTGTTCTCCTGAGGGAGAATTAACATTCGAGACACAAGGTGGGGTTGGAATCATTGGGCTAGAGAAAAACCACACAGGTAATCCTATAGTCAATCCAGGAATACTCAAGGTGGCCATGAGAGGGGGACCAACATTTCCAAATGAAGAAACAACAAAAGGTTCCCCTTAAGAAGGGACCTCTTGGTTGGTAGTACAATAAGGAATAGAAATATATATTTAACAAAGCTACCTCTCTATCTAATAATTTTAACTGTACATGCAACACGCGCACTACTAAATCTAAAGCAACAATCAAACATGTGATAGGAGTGGTTTGAAAGTTTGGATCCTAACAGGATTGTCGAATCACCACAACTCACTATATACTGTAGGTTCCAACAGTAGAGCATGAAAAAGAGGATTGGGACCATACCCTTACCTAAATACCAGACTACATGGATGGTACATGCATAGTAATATCCCTGATTGTTGTTTTTGGTGTATTGCGATGATAGGACAACCGGAGGGATTTTCTCAGATGGTTTCGGGATCCATAAAAGTGTCTCCCAATATACAAAAGGTATGTGGGATCTCAAATCCATAGTAGTGTTGTCTAATTCACAATCGTTTGAAAATAGGCCTTCCTATATATTGCTGAGTACGTGAAGTACCTTTCGATAAACCTCAAGGGTACATGAAAGGTCGTTCGATATACCAACAATATGTGGAAGAAACATAGGATCCCTGGGATGCAGTGCAAGAAAAATAACAACTCCTACATTTTATGAATTTGGAACACGTCTCTATCATATCACTCAAATTACTAAATATTTTAAACTAAACTAGTGCTTAATTTTATCTTGTACCATTAAGTGAATGCATGGAAAGTTGGACTTAACTCAAAACCATGCAAGCATGAGTATGCAAGTATTTTCCATTGAATGAAATCTATCTATGGAAATGAGATAGATATTTTCTTTTACTGAAATAAATATTAAAATATAAACAAAAAATTTCAATCACCCGCACAATTCAATGCTCAAATTCTCAATAACTCAACCAAAACCAAAACATACACATGAAAATGAAATGTAACTTTTCCAATTCTGATGAATAATATCTACAGAAAGGAGCAATGGGTTTCAAGAAAAGAAACAGATGTAACATCCAATGTAAGAAAAATAAACTTTTATTTGAATGCAAAGAGAATATAGATCAAAGAGACCGTGTAATATACGAGTCCTGGCCATGAGGGCGATTTGTTTTTCAAAACTACACCTCATTTTCCTCAAAACGTAAGCCAAAAACACTTAGAAATTTAAAAAAAAAATGCAATATTTCAAAAATTAATCAGGGATTTAAAACCCGACCTGGAACCGCTAGCTGACAGATGAATGCAGAGTGTTACTCTCAGATAACTGTGCTTTGTCCACGGTAACAGAGCAGTGGCACCGCTCTCTATTCACTAGATAACTACGGGGGAGCTTCTTTTTTCCTTAAGAGAAGGTGCAATGGCCGCTCTTTCAACACTACCTAGGTGTGGTGGCCAATAGAGATTTTGAAATAAAACATAAGGAGAAAAATAAATATATCAGAGCTCAAAAACTTGATCCAAATGATAATAATCAACAAGAATATGAAGCATCAGAGGAAAAGCAAGGTAGATATAGCAATTTGAAACCAAATCTAGATAATTTCCTAGTAGATATGATTTACGACAAGAAATTGAAATTTGAAGACAAGGAAAGAACCAAGAATAACCAATAATTTTGATCTACTCCCCAGTGGAGTCACCAATTTTGTTCCTATAAATACTCAACTAATGCGGACACAAGGTTATTTCCCTAGCCTAAAACACTCAGAACTAGAACAAAGAAGTCACAACATAAAAGATATTTCCCTATGATTACATAAACTACTTGAATGAAATATTTTGTTTACCTTTCACAGGATAAAAAGGTTGGTCATTGAAGGTATGTATCTGTGGATGTCCTGCAAGATACACAACAAAAATACTAACCGGATCATAGTAATAAGCTAGTCTATGATCTCATGTCAATGACCAAGGAATTCAACAAGAAACATCATAATAATCTAACAAGGAAATGTTTATGGGAAAGAAACCTTCATTTGCATTAAAAATATGAAGAGAGAGAGAATACAACCTAATCCTTGGTGTTGTAGGAAATCCTTATACAATGAACTATGCCTCAAACCTCAAGCTTTCCTACTATCCATTCACTAATCTTGGCTGAATTTTGCTAGAGTATAGGTGCAATAATATATTATCCCTACTCTTCCCAATGAGGGGTAAGATGATATATAAATGCATGGGAGGATAAGAGAGGTTGATGATATCATAGGTGAGGTGGAGGGAGGATCCTATAATGAGGGATCTCGAGCTACAGGTGGTCCTAAACCATAGGGATGAGGCTCCATGAAGGCTATCTTCAAGAATCCTATGAAATATTCTCTTTTTTCCTTTATAACTCAATCATCGCTCCTTTTCCATGGGGAAAGAGTGTTACTAGGTTAGTACCGCACACTGTACATGGGTAATAGGCGGTGGCACTACTTACTTCTCACTAAAAAAGGGAGTTACCGATATGGGTATCGCACATTGACCAAAGGGAAAGTGCACTGGTGGACATAGGTACAAAAATAATGATCCTTTCCCACCTTCATCTTCAAAACTTGAGGATTTAAGGTCAAGTCTAAAATTTTCATCTCACAACATGATGTTGATGATATTTAGGTATAACAACACTACATAGAACTACCGATGACAAGAAAAATAGTCTCCGGACTTTTAGAGATATAGGAAAATCATGAAAGAATTTGCAAAGGATGTGCACAAGGAAAGAATGCAAAGAATAGGCACATCTTTCTGTCCAAACAGAATACCCAAACTACTAGTTTATAAAATTAGGGTTTCTCTAATAAACCCTAGGTCATCCATCTCTAGAACCAGGTCAAACACCTAAAATTGGTAAGCTCTAAATATTTTCTATTTTTCTTTGAGGTTCTCATTTGAAAAGATGACTCACCATACTTAGCTTGAGGAAAAGCATGAAGGGGCTAATAAATTATGAGCATGGAAGTACAGAATCTCCCTGATCCTTGAAGAATTTTTTTTGGATTAGTACATCAATGGAGAAGTTTTAGAACTAGAGGGAGATGATGCTAAGGCTACTAATAAGAGGAAAATGGTTAAATCCAAGAAAATCATTGCATCTTCAATAAAGGATCACCTCATTCCCCATTTGTCATCATTCAAGACACTGAAGGAAGTATTTGATGCTTTGACAACGATGTTTGAAGGTGTTGCAGCTGCAACAATTTCCTAAAATTCCAAAAAAAATTAGGACCCTCCTTTTGCTTGGATTAGTTCTTTGTCCTTGAGTTAATTCAATGATGTTCCAAAAAGAATTTCTAAGTGCTTGGATTGAGCTACCAATTGTTTTGATTCCTCCTCTGATGCTTGAAGCAATCTAATGTTTGATCAGACTTTATCGCTGCCTTTGGATGCATTTTCAGCATGTTCGAATCAGAATTTTGTTTGGTTAAAGCTTCCGTCGTTGCGGAAAAATAGCGAATCTTGACTTCGACTTCCTTCCCGATTTGCTTGTTTTCACATCAGCTGCTTTTGTGTTTTGGCATCGAAACTTGTATCACTTCTTCTCCCACCGTTGTGGACAGAAAATCGCAATCTCCCTTGATCACTGTTTGGTTTTGCTCCCGCTTTGTTGTTTTTGCCGATCCCGTGAGTCATGGGCTTCCGCCGTTGCGGCTGCAGAAAGTTTTACAGTTTTCAGATGTCTAAGTCGTTTGAATCCTGCCATTGTGGAAAGCCGCATCTTTTGTGGCTCCTCCGTTGCAGCTGCCAAAGCTCTAAACTCTCTGAGCCTTTAGTGGTGTTGCTTTCGACTTAAGTCCCGACCTTGCAGACGGTGGTACGCTTTACGGTTCTGCCGTTGCGGAAGAGAGAAACACTAGCCTTTCTGATGTGTAGTCATTTTGCTTACGATTTAGACTTTACCCATTGCAGATGGATTGATCCTTTGCGGCTCTGACGTTGCGGCTCTCTTTTCACTATTATTAGTCTCCCGAGGTTCCAATATGCATGTCTCCGCGGATGGCTTAGCGCTTTGGCCATCCGCCGTTGCGGAAGGAAGTTTGCTTTCAACTTCCGATCCAAAGGTGGTCCACCATCCGATATGTTACCCACCGCGAGAGTTTGACCGTACGTATATATGTGAGGTCGGGGGGCACGTTGGATTATTCTATTGTTATTCTTTAACTGCCGTGCTCTGTCGCTATCGTGATGTCGATCGCTCAAGCTTGTTTGGACCCTATTGCCGGTACCCGTGTCCAGGTGGAAACTGTAGAAGTCTGACCGTCTTCATCCTGCCATACATGCCGGATACACATTAGTGCCAGGTAGGCTTCTATTGCCTTTCCTCATTCCATTGAGCATTTGGTGGTTTTGGTTTTCCACAGTTATGTGTTGTGGCTATTTATTTCCCCATAATTGCATGTATATATTGTGGTTCTTGGTGGCATTGTTGTCCGTGGGGAGGGGCATTTTGACCGGCATAGTATTTTTTCCCCACCGCTGTTGTCATGCGACCCTGCGCGTAGAGGATGAGTGGGTTTGGTGTGGATGGCCGTTACGTTGTCTACACCAAACCACTTTGTATGATAATGTTGTGGGTAAGAATAGGTTCGCCGTGACCTTTTCCTTTAGGTTTGGATGGTTGGTCCCGATTTTATGCTACCTGCATCTTTTAAACCCCAGCCATTTTCACCTGCACGGTTCCGCCCGACCCCGTTCGAGCTCAGCATCGAATTCCTAGCCGACTGAAAGGGATGTTCCACTGCTCTTATTTTGTTGACCATGGCGTGCGCAGAGAGCCGAATTTTGTTGCATATTAATGTAGATTTATTTCTGTCTTGAATGTGGTTGATAGAAGTGTTTAATATCATACAACAGTGGTAGATTGCATGTTTTTTACTGCATATAACTGTTTTCCATCATGCTGGACATAGACTAAGTCACTGAACACTGCACATTGTGTTTCAATGGTTCTGTTAGTTAGGCCATCTCTGCTTATATACATGCATATATTTGCTTCATTGACTGATTGATATCATTTTAAACATAGAAGAAATGACACACTACACGCTGATGTATATAAGTTTGTCACTCAGCCAAAATGGCTTAATGTTTACAATGTTGTGTGTGGTAGGAAGATTTCGAATCCACAATGTCAAAGAGGCAAAAGAATAAGGCCCCGGTGGTCGAGGAAGAGCCCGAAGTAGAAACTGTTACCAAAACGGAATATATATATGAGGACACTAAGTGTATTTCTGGTGTTGAACCTGAATACCAGTGGGGGGAAATATATAGACTGATCACACGTAGAGAGGTTCCTGATATGGGCTTAGAAGAAGAGTCCATATATGCCAACATAGAAAGATCTTCACTGATGAAGATCGCCACCAGACCAGAGTTGTTCCCGTGCTCTGAAGTAATCGGTTGGATTCTACCCCGGGCAGATGTCACAACAATGATTCTGGAAAATGTTGAAAGAGAGGGATATGCTGCATATAGCCCTGGATATGTATCGTTAGATTACCACCTGCTAGAAGCCCAAGTATGTTTATCTGATGATTGGCTGAACAACATTAGAATGGACCTGGTAGAGACTCTTAAAAAGATGTTGTTGCAGGGAAAACATTACAGATACAGACCGACGGGTGATTACGACACAACAAGCTTAAGGGCCCCCTATAGGTTCATAGCTTTAATGCTGAACATGATTTTTGGCAGATCACATGGTAGGTTCTTTAAGTTAGAGTGGATACCCATCATTTTTCATGTTGCAACCCAGGGGACAATTTTCAACTAGGCTAACCTTGTATCAAATAGTCTTTCAGCTTGCTTGGCCTCAGCATTGGGAGGAGTGGCCCAAAAGAGGTCAGAATTCTATATGAGTTCTATACTTGTCGATTGCATATTGTGTAATCAGCCTTTCCCTGGACTCAGGTGCATCTGGGATAGGGAAAGAATTCCTATCTATGCTGCCTATAAACCGCTGTGGGAACACAAATATCACAGCCATTATCGAGAAGTATGTGAACACTTTATCATGCCCTTATACACACTCATTTTCCTGAAGGAGTGTGATTGTATGTCAGAAGAGGCACTGCAAGTAATAGAGGAGTATGCAGACTACTATTTGACTGAAAATGGCCTGTACTTCAGGATGTTTGGAGGTTCAAGAGCACCTTCCCTGCTGCCCAAATACGCAACTGATTACATTATTCACAAGGAGGCAATTAGACAAGTGTTCCTGGATGGAATAGGAAGTTTTTTCTTTGAGCACAAGAAGACCGCCTATCCTCCTTTTCCCTTCAGTTTAGGAAGCTACAAGTTTACCAGAGTGAAAAAGGCTGATGAATTTGTAGAAGAGCTGGAAAAGTTCCATTTTGGAGAGCTTCCCTTCCGTAGAAATGATACTCACGGTAAAGTAGCTGACCATTGCAAAACAAACAACGTACATTTTGAGTATGCCCACCATTGGGATCGGGAAGAATCCATCTTCCGAAATGCAGTAAAAATGACAGCCTTGAGAACAAGGTTCAAGAAGAAGATCACCACCAAAGGTGGGAAGGGAGATGAACAAGCAAAGGCTGAGGAAGAAGCAAAGAGAAGAAATGAGGAAGCCCAGAGGTTGGAATAAGAAGCTGCAGGATGGATGCACACAGAAGAAGAAGAGAAAAGAAAGGCTGCTCAGGAAGTAGCTGAGAAACACGGGGACTTCAGTTAGTGAACCTCTCACATAGCACGTGCGATCGTGGGATATTAAAGAATACCCTTAATTTCGAGAGATATTGAACCAAACTCTTTTTGTTGAAACCCCCTCCCAATACCTAAAACCTCTTCCCCACCCCTTTTTATACCTAAATCCTTATAAACCACCCTACCCACCCCCACCTTAAACCCCTCATCCCCCCAATACCTGCAATATATTGGTTCGATTTTTTATAATTTTAAAACCCACAATATGAACTAACGTGATAGGATATTGGCCAACAAGTGAAGCCCCCATGCTGAGAAATCAGAAGAAGTAGCTAAGAAAGAAGAAGAATAAAAGAAAAGGAAGCTGGATGAGGAGATCCAAAAGCAAGAAGCTGAAAGGCTAAAGCTGACATAGACAGTGCAGTTAGCTTCTGAAACAGCTGCAGGGCAGACCCAGGACGTGGAGAACCCCAAGGTTTAGGACCCATAAGTACCTGCTACCAGCACACCCATGGTCCCCACACTCAAGATAGTCCCCTTTGTACAGAAGGTGGGTGAAGAAATCCCTGATTTCAACACTGTTTATTATGATAGGGCAATGAAGAGAATAGTGAAGAGAACAGAAACAAAAATTGAAACGGGGGATCTGCCAGGGAAAATGATATCAGATACGCCTGTTATGTTGGGAACAGACCAAGACCCAAGATTCAACATTAGAGTCGGAGCAACAATGATTCAAGCTTTGGAGGATAATGTGGGCAGGATTATGACAGACTTGGAGCTATCTAAGAAATCCTCTGCTCAATTGAAAAACACCTTGAGGAAAGAAAGAGAGGAAGGAAATAGGATGAAGCGGAAGTATGAAGACATGCAGAAGAAGATAAAGGCTTATAAGGCTGAATTGCAGGCCCTCTAAGTAGAAAGACAAGTCAGAGAAACAACACAAGAATCCCTGGAAAAAGTGCAGAAAGAATATCAAGAGCTAAAGATAGAAAAGGAACGACTGCAGGAGAAGGTAGAAGAGCTAGAAGAGTAGCAAAAGATTATCTTGCAGGCCAGTGAGATGCACTCCCAAGAACATAGAGAGAAACATCAAGAGCAGATTTCTTCTCTGAAAACTGCTCTGGAGGAAGCAAGGGAGCAGCAGGTTAACCTCCAACCGTTCAAAGAGCACATCTTGGCCCAGAAGACTAAGATGCTACAGCTATAGACTACTATAGAAGGAGAAAGGTTCAAGGTGCTGCAGGTAGATAGCAGATTGGAGGAAATCCTGGAGACCTCCTCTTACTTTGTAGATCGATCTCAAGACGTCTTTGAAGTCCTAACTGCAAGAATGGAAAGGCTGGAAAACAAGGAAGAAACTCTAGCAGAACTGCCATCAAAGGATACACAGGCCCTCAAGTGGGATTATGACTTGCTGGAGTTTTCCATAAATACCACGGAGGATTTCAAAAAATCAGTTAAGAAGACAAAAGGAGCATGCACCGAGTTTTTCAGAAGGCTTCTCATTACCTACAACAGGTGCCAGATAGAGGCCGAGTAGAGGCTTGAAGCTTTTGTGGATCACAACGCCTTTGTGGAGCTGTTGCAGAAGAGATACCAGGAGGAGGAAGCTAAAGTACAGCAGACTAAATCCCTGGATGATCAGATCTTGAGGAGCCAAGTAGATCATTCAGCTATCAGCGTGCAGCTTCTGGAGGATCAGCTTCAATTGAGTGCAGCTAGGATTGAGGCTATAAAGAACCAGGCTACTAAGTTTGAGATCAATATTCAGTTCTTAGAGCCTTTTGCGTTTGAGGGCATTGCCTCTGAAGCTTCGGCATGGAAGAAATTTCTAGATGCCCAAGTGGGACCCTACTCGTAAAGGATTGGTCACTTTTTGTAATATGTAACATTTTTATAAAAAACATTTGAGAAAAGTCAAGCGTTGGGAAACGAAGAGTTGGGAAGCCCAAAGGTTACTTTGGGCATCCCAACCATCTCACCCTTTTGTATTAATGTAGAAAGTTTAGAAGGGGGAAAGGCCTTTTTCCCAGTTAGACATGAAAGCAATATTGTCAGAAGAACTACTTTTTTTTGCAATAAAGAGTAGCTATTTTCCTGTTGGAGAAATATCGGTGGGACTTTCAAATGTGATGCTGTGGATGGCGGAAAGATGAACTATTTTGTTTTTTTAGCTTTTGTCCATTAACCGTGAGATCGTTCTAATGCTTAGAACCTATGTTCTTGTTTAAATGATTTTTGGTTTATTTTATGGAATTACCACCATGATTAATGTATGCTGTTCATAAAACAATTGGCTATCTGATTGTTGAAATATCTTTAATCGTTCATGTGTTGTAGGAAGAAACATCAGCTATCTGTAATTTCTCTTTATAATGCATGCACAATACACATTACTCATAATTAAATCATAGTTTGCTTCCCGGGGATAGATAGTTAGATAGTTAGTTTTATTTCATTACTGCATATGTGATTGAGATGTTTGTGAGTGCCAAGATGAGAGGTAAGAACCTGCGCATCACGTTGTGACTGCCCCTTGCATCCCCATCACCCAGCATGGTTAATTAGGCATATGCATATCATACTTAAGTCAAAAAATACAAAAATATGCACGGTGGACCGGGCCGCAATTGGTAAAACCCTCGTTTTTGTTACTTTGAATTACGGTAGCCAGACCGCAAACCGGACAGATTCCCCATACCAACCAGTCACGGGCTAGTTGGGAACGTTGACTGGGGAGAATCCCTTGCTATTGTTGCCTGCGAATTTCCAGTCCTCAATAGTTCTGGCGCTAGAAGGAGGGCCGCCAGTGCATGGCTGGCCGTGGAAACTTATTTTTCCCAAGATTATCCCACCAGCAGATGTTTGAAGCTTGTAACCTGACCCAAGTACTTACAGGTTTTGGTTATACCTTTGAAGTAAGAAAGCCTGTTCTCACCCTACGTTTCTCTTTACTCAGACTTTGTTCTTTTACCTGTGCTCATGGCTAGTGTAATTGTGAATCAGCCCAACCCATTGCCTGCTTGGAAAGCTATAACCCCTTTGAACCTCACACCTCCATTGCATATCCTACCTCAAGCTTTTGATAAGCTGCTGCCTAATTTTGATCCTGAGGAAAGGATTATTGTAGATGACCACTTACAAAGTTTCTATTTGGCGGTAGAAGGGTTAAGGGCTGGGGAGTATGAAGATGTGGTATGTAGATTGTTCCCACACACCCTAAAAGGTGCAGCAGCATCCTGGTATTTTGGCTTTCCTGCAAACTCCATTCCTGATTGGGACACCTTCGAAAGGGTTTTCAGAAGTAAATACACAGCCCAAAAAACACATGCCTCATTGATGAAAGGTCTTGGTTTGTTAAGAAAAGAGAAGAATGAGAAGGTACATAGTTTCACCCAAATATTTTCAACATACCTAAAAAACTTTTCTGAAGCTGACAAACCCACAGACAAGGTCTTAATTGAGTATTATACTTCTACCCTAGGACCTGAGTTAACTATGTTCGCTAAAATGAAAGCCAAACCTACATTGGTAGAGAGTTATGAAGAAGCAGAAAGGGTGTAGGTTGAAAAGGAAAGTATAGAAGACTATCCAGAACAACTAAGAGAAAAGACTATCGAGAGAAGAGCCTTATTGCTGTCTAAACCTCAAGATGAACAATCATATGATTATCAGGGAATGCTGAAAATGATGTAGAAACTATCCAACCGAATAATAGATCTGGAAAAAGAAAGGGAAATGCGGAAAACTTACAAACCATACTATCCAAAAAAAGAGGATAGCAACCAATGGAAAATCCCTCCCCCAAATTTAGCCTCAATGAATATAACAGAAGTGGGAGGAGACAATTTCTGCACTTTTCACCAACAACCTCATTCGGAAAAGGAATGCCCTCAATGGTTGAATTCGATGACATTGGTTATGAATCAGATGCTAGATTCTAAATTGACCAAGGACAGTGATAAAGAGGAAAAGAAAAACCAGACCATAGAGAAACAAGATGATGATACCATGTTCTTATGGAATGGTGTTTCGCTGTTCAACACAGAAGAAAATGCTCTCAAGTCTCAATATACACCTACAGCAACAAAAGATAAGAACCTAACAATTAAGGACAATGCAATAATTTCAAAGATTAAAAAATTGCAGGAGAATGTCAAGAGACAGGTAGAAGTGAATATTGAAGACAAAACACCTGAACCCACTACCCTCAACCATGAGGCAGAGCCGAGCAATGAGACTGTCAAACCTATGGAAGATGTTGAGGAAGGAAGCACTAAAAAAAATGAGGAAGTTAAAGAGGAGATACCCACCGAAAACCAACCTGTGGAAGAAAAGGTCAAATCAACCGGGGAAAGGAAAACTAGCACCCCACCTTTTCTTTTGACTCCGGATATTTTGAACCATAAGGTGCATAATTGTCTGGTGGACTCTGGATCATTGGTGAATGTTATGCCTCTTGCAATCTGTAAAAAACTTAATGGGCAGCTAATACCTACTGATTGGGACGTCACTCAACTAGACAAGACTAGTGCCAAAGTGGTGGGGGAGATGAAGAATGTTCTGATTCGATTGTCTGCAAATAAAAATATATGTCAGTACCTTGATATTGTAGTAGCAGACATACCTGATGGTTATGGATTGATCTTGAATTGAGACTGATCAGCATGACTAGATGGGTACTTTGCTTCCGACTGGTCACATTTGTGGCTGCCGCAGAAGGGGAGCCCAAACCTGATTAAGATTTTGAGAGAGCCCTACATGAAGCACAATGTCACTAGGTTGGAAGAGGATAGTGAATCTGCCAATTCCATCTTGGGAAATTATCTAACTGAGCTTAAGCTAAGACATCACACCTCAAAAGAGGCCAGTTCGATGATTGACACTCAACCTGAGCTCCTTAAACTTCCTCAGGCTGAAAGGGATGAATATAGGATAGTAGACATGTGTTCAATTGCAAAAATAACACAACTAGACCATAGTTAGATATCTCATGTCTCTGATCCAGCCCACCCCTTAACTCGTTTGATTGAAGATTCTTAAGGGCAGACACCTTTTTCTTTTCTTGTTGCTTTGTACATAAATAAATTGATTTGTTTTCTTTAATGCTTTGATTAGTGATTTGAGGTTGTTCTATTTTAATTTATAGCTTTGATGATTTCTTTTATTTTCACTACCTTATTAGTAGTTCTTTTGGTTTTGAATAAAAAGGCAAACTTTTGGTTGCATTGGAAACATCAGGGTTCTTTATTAACTAAAATCTTGAGCAAAAGACTGTGCTTTAAAGTATAGAATGTCTCCTAGTAGCAGTGTCCCTAACTGGCCATGCATTCATTGAAGTCTTACTTAACCCCTGTAAATAACTCAGAAGTAAAAGAGGTCTGGAATACTATTTCGAGGCTCCATGTATTTCACATCTTAAATATCCAAGGTGGTGACAGCAAAAGACCCATGGAAAGGAAGCAAGGTAAACAGTATATCATATATAAATGATCCCATGCCATAATTTCAGAAAAGATAAAAGCTATCAAGGGTCAAAAATCCTTAAAAGAAACAAGACATATCAAAGCAAAGTATCAAAAGCATGAATTTCAAATTGCCGAAATTTCCTCTCCGTCCGTGAGATGAAACGCCAATTCTTCTCTCACACAAAAGGGCACTATGGGATAAAGGAGCCTGAATAAAATTCAGAAATAAAGGCAAATGGAGGACTCAAAAGAACTAAAGTTATAATGGCACAAAAGTGCAATTGGCATGGGAATGAGGAACAAAAGGATAATGATGTTTACTATCTGTTACAATCCTGTGGTGTCCAAGCCTGAAACTACCTAAGGATGGGTAAAATAAACCTCATTTATTAGGCCTCAAAAGAGTTATTTAGACTTGCAATATTTTTGATGTTCCCATTTCCCAAAGAACGAACTGCTTTTCAATGATTTAAACGTATAGGTTGACCAGCCTAGGGATACAAGAATCTAGAAGATTTCAACTTTATTCAGACAATATTGCACTAAGAAGGTGTTAATTCAGAAATCTGGGGTTCACCAGGTAGTCGCCAATTGTTGCAGCTGCAACAATTTCCCAAAATTCCAAAAAAATTTAGGACCCTCCTTTTGCTTGGATTAGTTCTTTGTCCTTGAGTTAATTCAATGATGTTCCAAAAAGAATTTCTAAGTGCTTGGATTGAGCTACCAATTGTTTTGATTCCTCCTCTGATGCTTGAAGCAATCTAATGTTTGATTAGACTTTATCGCTGCCTTTGGATGCATTTTCAGCATGTTTGAATCAGAATTTTGTTTGGTTAAAGCTTCCGCCGTTGCGGCAAAATAGCGAGTCTTGACTTCGACTTCCTTCCCGATTTGTTTGTTTTTACATCGGCTACTTTTGTGTTTTGGCATCGAAACTTGTATCACTTCTTCTCCCACCGTTGTGGATGGAAATTCACAATCTCCCCCGATCATTGTTTGGTTTTGCTCCCGCTTCATTGTTTTTTCCGATCCCGTGAGTCATGGGCTTCCGTCGTTGCGGCCGTGGAAAGTTTTACGATTTTCGGATGTCTAAGTCGTTTGAATCCCACCGTTCCGGAAAGCCGCATCTTTTGTGGCTCCGCCGTTGTGGCTTCCAAAGCTCTAAACTCTCCGAGCCTTTAGTGTTGTTGCTTCCGACTTAAGTCTCGACGTTGCGGACGGTGGTACGCTTTACGGTTCCACCGTTGTGGAAGAGAGAAACACTAGCCTTTCTGATGTGTAGTCATTTTTCTTTCGATTCAGACTTTACCCATTGCGGATGGATTTATCCTTTGTGGCTCCAACGTTGCGGCTCTTGTTTCACTATTATTAGTCTCCTGAGGTTCCAATATGCATGTCTCCGCGGATGGCATAGCGCTTTGTCCATCCACCGTTGCGGAAGGAAGTTTGCTTTCAGCTTCCGATCCAAAAGTGGTCCACCATCCGATATGTTACCCACCGCGAGAGTTTGACCGTATGTATATATGTGAGGTTGTAGGGCACGTTGGATTATTCTATTGTTATTCTTTAACTGTCGTGCTCTGTCGCTATCGTGCTGTCAATCGCTTGAGCTTGTTCGGACCCTATTGCCAGTACCCGCGTCTAGGTGGCAACTGTAGAAGCCTGGCCATATTCATCCCGCCATACACGTCGGATACACATCAGTGCTAGGTAGGATTCTATTGCCTTTCCTCATTCCGTTGAGCATTTGGTGGTTTTGGTTTTCCACAGTTATGTGTTGCAGCTGTTTCTTTCCCCATAATTGCATGTATATATTGTGGTTCTTGGTGGCATTGTTGTCCATGGGGAGGGGCATTTTGACCGGCATAGTATTTTTTCCCCACTGACATTGTCGTGCGACCCTGTGCGTAGAGGATGAGGGGGTTTGGTGTAGACGGCCGTTACGTTGTCTGCACCAAACCACTCTGTATGATAATGTTGTGGGTCGAAACAGGTTCACTGTGACGTCTTACTTTAGGTTTGGACGGTTGGTCCCGATTTTATGCTACCTGCATCTTTTAAACCCCAGCCATTTTCACCTACACGGTTCCGCTCAACCCCGTTCGAGCTCAACGTCGAATTCCTAGCCGACTGAAAGGGATGTGCCATTGCTCTTAGTTTATTGACCATGGCGTGTGCAGAGAGCCGAATTTTGTTGCATATTAATGTAGATTTATTTACGTCTTTAATGTGGTTGATAGAATTGTTTAATATCATACAGCAGTGGTAGCTTGCATGTTTTTTACTGCATATAACTGTTTTCCATCATGCTGGACATAGACTAAGTCACTGAACACTGGACATTGTGTTTCAATGGTTCTGTTAGTTAAGCCATCTCTGCTTATATACATGCATATATTTGCTTCATTGACTGATTGATATCATGTTAAACATAGAAGAAATGACACACTACACACTGATGTATATAAGTTTGTCACTCAGCCAAAATGGCTTAATTTTTACAATGTTGTGTGTGGTAGGAAGATTTCGAATCCACAATGTCAAAGAGGCAAAATAAGAAGGCCCTGGTGGTCAAGGAAGAGCCCGAAGTAGAAACTGTTACCAAAATGGAATATATATATGAGGACACTAAGTGTATTTCTTGTGTTGAACCTGAATACCAGTGGGGGGAAATATATAGACTGATCACATGCAGAGAGGTTCCTGATATGGGCTTAGAAAAGAGTCCATATATGCCAACATAGAAAGATCTTCACTGATGAAGATCGCCACCAGACCAGATTTGTTCCCGTGCTCTGAAGTAATCGGTTGGATTCTGCCCCGGGAAGATGTCACAACAATGATTCTGGAAAATGTTGAAAGACAAGGCTATGTTGCATATAGCCCTGGATATGTAGCGTTGGCTTACTACCTGCCAGAAGCCCAAGTATTTTTATCTGATGATTGGCTGAACAACATTAGAATGGACCTGGTAGAGACTCTTAAAAAGATGTTGTTGCAGGGAAAACATTACAGATACAGACTGATGGGTGATTACGACACAGCAAGCTTAAGGGCCCCCTATAGGTTCATAGCTTTAATGCTGAACATGATTTTTGGCATAGCACATGGTAGGTTCTTTAAGTTAGAGTGGATACCCATCATTTTTCATGTTGCAACCCAGGGGACAATTTTCAACTAGGCTAGCCTTGTATCAAATAGTCTTTCAGCTTGCTTGGCCTCAGCATTGGGAGGAGTGGCCCAAAAGAGGTCATAATTCTATATGAGTTCTATACTTGTCGATTGCATATTATGTAATCAGCCTTTCCCCGGACTCAGGTGCATCTAGGATAGGGAAAGAATGCCTATCTATGCTACCTATAAACCGCTGTGGGCACACAAATATCACAGCCATTATCGAGAAGTATGTGAACACTTTATCATGCCCTTATACACACTCATTTTCCTGAAGGAGTGTGATTGTATGTCAGAAGAGGCACTGCAAGTAATAGAGGAGTATGCAGACTACTATTTGACTGAAAATGGCCTATACTTCAGGATGTTTGGAGGTTTGAGAGCACCTTCCCTGCTGCCCAAATACGCAACTGATTACATTATTCATAAGGAGGCAGTCAGACAAGTGTTCCTGGATGGAATATGCAGTTTTCTGTTTGAGCACAAGAAGACCGCCTATCCTCCTTTTCCCTTCAGGTTAGGAAGCTACAAGTTTACCAGAGTGAAAAAGGCTGATGAATTTGTAGAAGAGCTGGAAAAGTTCCATTTTGGAGAGATGCCCTTCCATAGAAATGATACTCACGGTAAAGTAGATGACCATTGCAAAACAAACAATGTGCATTTTGAGTATGCCGACCATTGGGATCGGGAAGAATCCATATTCCAAAATGAAGTAAACATGATAGCCTTGAGAACAAGGTTCAAGAAGAAGATCACCACCAAAGGTGGGAAGGGAGATGAACAAGGAAAGGCTAAGGAAGAAGCAAAGAGAAGAAATGAGGAATCCCAGAGGTTGGCACAAGAAGCTGCAGGATGGCTACACACAGAAGAAGAAGAGAAAAGAAAGGCTGCTCAGGAAGCAGCTGAGAAAGAAGAATAAGCAGCTAAGAAAGAAGAAGAAGAAAAGAAAAGGAAGCTGGATGAGGAGCTCCAAAAGCAAGAAGTTGAAAGGCTAAAGCTGACACAGACAGTGCAGTCAGCTTCTGAAACAGCTGTAGGGCAGACCCAGGATGTGGAGAACCCCGAGGTTCAGGACCCACAAGTACCTACTGCCAGCACACCCATGGTCCCCACACTCAATCTGGTCCCCTTTGTAGAGAAGGTGGGTGAAGAAATCCTTGATTTCAACACTGTTTATTATGATAGGGAAACGAAGAGAATAGTGAAGAGAACAGAAAGAAAAATTGAAACGGTGGATCTGCTAGGGAAAATGATATCAGATACGCCTGTTATGTTGGGAACAGACCAAGACCCAAGATTCACCATTAGAGCCGGAGCAGCAATGATTCAAGCTTCGGAGGATAATGTGGGAAAGATTATGATAGACTTGGAGCTATCTAATAAATCCTCTGCTCAATTGAAAAACACCTTGAGGAAAGAAAGAGAGGAAGGCAATAGGTTGAAGCGGAAGTATGAAGACATGCAGAAAAAGATAAAGGATTATAAGGCTGAATTGTAGGCCCTCCAAGTAGAAATACAAGTTAGATAAACAACACAAGAATCCTTGGAAAAAGTGCAGAAAGAATATCAAGAGCTGAAGATAGAAAATGAACGGCTGCAGGAGAAGGTAGAAGAGCTAGAAGAGCAGCAAAAGATTATCTTGTAGGCCAGTGAAGTGCACTCCTAAGAACAAAGAGAGAAATATCAAGAGCATATTTCTTCTCTAACAACTGCTCTGGAGGAAGCAAGGGAGCAATAGGTTAACCTCCAACCGTTCAAAGAGCACATCTTGGCCTAGAAGACTAAGATGCTGCAGCTACAGAATGCTATAGAAGGAGAAAGGTGCAAGGTGCTGCAGGTAGATAGTAGATTGGAGGAAATCCTAGAGACCTCCTCTTACTTTGTAGATCGATCTCAGGACATCCTTGAAGTCCTGACTGCAAGAATGGAAAGGCTGGAAAACAAGGAAGAAACTCCAGCAGAACTGCCATCAAAGGATACACAGGCCCTCAAGCGAGATTATGACTTGCTGGAGTTTGTCATTAATACTGCGGAGGATTTCAAAAAATCAGTTAAGAAGACGAAAGGAGCATGCACCAAGTTTTTCAGAAGGCTTCTCATTACTTACAGCCGATGCCAGATAGAGGCTGAGCAGAGGCTTGAGATTTCTTAGATCACAATGCCTTTGTGGAGCTGTTGCAGAAGAGATACCAGGAGTAGGAAGCTAAAGTACAGCAGATTAAAGCCCTAGATGATTAGATCTTGAGGAGCGAAGTAGATCATTCAGCTATCAGCGTGCAGCTTCTGGAGGATCAGCTTCGATTGAGTGCATCCAGGATTGAGGCTATAAAGAACCAGGCTACTAAGTTTGAGATCAATATTCAGTTCTTAGAGACTTATGCGTTTGAGGGAATTGCCTCTGAAGCTTCGGCATGGAAGAAATTTCTAGATGCCCAAGTGGGACCCTCCTCGTAAAGGATTGGTCACTTTTTGTAATATGTAACATTTTTGTAAAAAACATTTGAGAAAAGTCAAGCGTTGGGAAACGAAGAGTTGGGAAGCCCAAAGGTTACTTTGGGAATCCCAACCGTCTCACCCTTTTTGTATTAATGTAGAAAGTTTAGAAGGGGGAAGGGGATTTTTTGCAGTTAGACATGAAAGCAATATTGTAAGAAGAACTAGTTTTTTTTGCAATAAAGAGTAACTGTTTTCCTGTTGGAGAAAGATCAGTGGGACTTTCAAATGTGATGTTGTGGATGGCAGAAAGATGAACTATTTTTTTTTCAGCTTTTGTCCATTAACCGTGAGATCATTCTAACGCTTAGAACCTATGTTCTTGTTTAAATGATTTCTGGTTTATTTTGTGGAATTACCACCATGAGTAATGTATGCTGTTCATAAAACAATTGGCGATCTGATTGTTGAAATATCTTTAATTGTTCATGTGTTGTAGGAAGAAACATCAGCTACCTGTAATTTCTCTTTATAATTGTTATAGCGGATTTCACCACACTAGGTGAATCACACATTGTATGGCCTTCCCATGTCCCGCTGTAGACTCATTAGCCCCTATGGACCACTTTTTGTCTTTTGATGTATCATTGAACATCCCTAAAAACATTAGAAAAATGATATACGCGGCCTTTTCCTCGATAACCGCGTACATACGCAGATATTCCCTCTATAGTCGCGTACATCGGGATGTGTACATAATCAAAAACTGTTGGAGCATTCCTTGACTTGGATCCTACTCATATGACTCCTGGCCTTCCATATGCCTTGAGATCGCATGGATTCAACCTTTCAATATCCATTTGAAAAGCTATATAAGGAACCCATTGAGACATTGAAATCATAAGAGAGAATTGAGAGTATCGAAACTATAGTCCATTGTTGCCAGAACTATACTTGAGTCTACATCCATTTGTCCCTTTGGATCACTGTTGTGTTCTTCCCAAGCTTGTCTTTTGTTAGTGAGATTGCTATCGAAGTGATGGAGGATTGAGGTGGTGGAGGCCCAAGTGGGGGATTCAGTTTCTCCGGTTCGCAGACGTGCCGTCAGAGGTTGTCACTT
>LPNX011003468.1:460200-490081 GCA_001517045.1 Pseudotsuga menziesii
TCGGGTATGGAGGCATGTATGCCTGGTAGAGCCTAATTGGTGTGAATTTAGTCTCAGCCTGTCTGTTTGCCTTGAATTTGTGCATCTTTTTCTTCCTGTACGTGGTTTTGTCACTTACAGTCGCGTATACACGTGGGTTCCTCTGGGATTTCCACGTATACACGCGGGTTCACTGCGCACAGTCGCGTATACCCTAGTTTTTACCTTTTTGTGGAAGATAGTGGATTGCTGGGTGAATGCTGTTAATTGTTGAGTCTCCTTTGGCACTGCCTGAGTCTATTAATACCTCTGTTTCTGACCAGAAACGATTTTCTTTTAGCCTAAATTTTTTCTTTTAGGAAAGTTCTTGTCATGGCATCTTTGATTTTTTGTTTGAGATTAGTGCATTAGAGTCCTTTTGCCTTAGTGCTTTGCTGGAATGCTGTTTATGTGTGCTTGCAGAGTCTGGGGTGGGTAGAGTCATTCTTTTGCTTTTTGTATCTCTTTATTTTCAAAAAATCTAAAAATATTTTCTTATCATCATGCATTGCATTTTGCATTTTGCATTGTACTTGCATTAGATCTAGATTTGCTTTGGAGTATAGTTAGGACTTCATATAGAGAAATTTGCATTCAGCATTTGAAGAAGAAAATTGTGCATTCACGTAGTACGCATACCCTGTTTTCATGGACACAATGCATTTGCATTGATTGTTAGGTGTGCATTTTACTTCTTGTTGCATCATAACACCATTAGTTGCACGACCATATCCTATTTTTGAGTAATAAAGCCAACTAAAATCAACGCTAAATAAAATGAATTACACTCTTTTCTTTTCTAGGGTGCACCAACAAGCTTAGGTTTTAGGATCTTGGAATAGTTCATTGAAAGTTAATTCTCCAAGATCACTAAACAACAACAACTAGGTGTCTGTCCAGGGAGTGTGTGAAATCCTTGGTATAACCAACGTTCTCAGGAAGCTCCTCTCAAAAGGGAGTCAAGCACTAGGCAGTGTGAGCGGTTGTTGATTGGGATAACTCCTGGTCGGTAATCGTGTAGCACCGGCGATATAGCCATGATTGTATTCGTATCTGGGGGCTCTTTCGGGAGTTTCAGGCTTTGCTACCCTGCCCATACGGTCAATCCTGCCTGTGACTGTCCGCCTGAGCGTTGATTATATTGAGGTGACCTTAGTGACCTTACCTAGGATATCGAGGGGGTATGTGTAGAGGTTATTCTGCATGTGTCCCGGCCAGGTTGGGGTTGGACAGCACAGTCGCTTTACGTGTTGAAGCTGAGGGCCACAATAATTGGTTTCAAACCTCCGCTTATGGTGACAAGGGCCTCTCAAGCCTCTCCTAGGCGAGACATACTGGCCACATTCGGGAGCTCACTTATCCAGCCCTTGTTTGCTTGCTTTTGGCTTTAGATTTTATAGTGATTGCTCTGTGCACACTAGTTGGCCTAGGGTTGACGTAAATAGAGAGTCTTTGCTTTTTGTTGAGTCATTGTGGATTCGGGTACGGTTCCACGCCGTTCTCGTCGGTTAGCAGGACTTCTGCCTTCCACTTATCCTCCTCCTTTGGGAGAGGGGCCTAGACTGTCCAGGTGGACTATGTCACACACTGATTCACACACCATGGAGGATCATTCAGAGACTATTCCTGAGCCACCTCCTCCCATTCGTATTGACGATGGGGAACTTACTCCTACATACGATCCCTCACCTGACCTGGCCGAGTTTGGTCCCATGATTTCCCAGATAGGATCTTTGCATGATAGACCTACTCACCCTAGGGTAGATTCCCCATTGACACGTTACCGGTATGGAATGCCGGAAGATACCGAGACGAACTTTGACCCTCCTAGCACCAGCTATGGTAGTTATGCTACGACTGGTTTTCCTATGCACGATTTGACATTTCATGTTGAATCCGATTTTGAGCCTAGCACTATGCCTGGGGGCAATCCCATGCCTTACCTTGCGGAGAGGTTTGGGAGTACTAGTCACATTGCACCTTCCATCCCAATGGTGGAAGCTCCATCTTATATACCTCCTAGGCCTAAAGTTAGTGATCCGACAGGGATACCAGGTTCTAGACAAGTGACGATAGGCACTAGTACATTTCTTCTTACAGAGATTCCTTCATCCTCGCTTCCGAGTTCTTCAAATGTAAATCCTCCACCTTACTCTTGTGGTCCTTCGAGTCGGCACGTAGCTACGAGTCAGATCCGTACTGCGGTTACTAGACCAGTTGTGTCTCAAGCCTACATACCACCCGTGGTTTCGAGAGGTTATGTTCATGTTTCTAGAGGTCAGATTGCTACTTCCTTGACATATATCCCTACTTCCGGTATGTATATTCCTACTTCCGGAATGTATGTCCCTACCTATGGAGTGTCTCATGGGACATCGCAAGCGGTGACCTATGGACCCTATTATGGGGCACAGTATGGACAGGTCTCTTCACCTTACGAAGGCGGGTATTCACAACCTGCTTACTCTCCTAACTATGGCTTTGTAGCTCCTACTAGTCAAGGTCCACCTCATTATGCTACTTCCATGCCACCCTATACGGGTCATACAGGAGGAGGTCACTATGGCCAAGGTCATGGTGGTAATCAATCCTATATGAACAAGGGAGCAGTCCCTAGACCTCATCATCCTAAGCTCCCTTTCCTCGCGACACTCAATTTACCTGACTTATCGAGACTTATGAATGATCCCGTGGCTCATGACCCGGCTTGGCCGGCTGTCCCTACCAAGCTTCCTTCGGACATATCTAAGTTCGAAGGCAAACTAGGAGAGGATCCGAGTGAACACGTTACGACATTCCACCTATGGTGCTCTTCCAATTCATTGCATCAGGACTCAGTCTGTTTGAGACTATTTCAACGCACCCTTACAGGGCCTGCGGTGAAATGGTATATAGAGTTACCTAGGGGTGCCTTTACTTTGTTCGACGACCTTGCGATGAATTTCCTTAATCACTTCCAGCTACCAGTACGATATGATGTTGGTACTGAACTCTTGTCGAAATTTCGGCAAGATAAAGCCACCCATATTTCTGATCATATTCAGGAGTGGCGTAGACGGAAGCGATTCATTAAAGCCTTTATACCACCGGAGTTCCTCCTTGAGTGGTTCCTCAAATCTTTATTGCCATATATCGCGAAGGATGTTTCCACATCCGGAGTGCAGAATGAGGAACAAGCCATCTTTAGGGCGCAGGAACTAGACTTGATCTATGCTTACTCTGGTTTGTTATATGAGATTATACCTAATGCCCCTCGTTCTAGTTTTGATCCCAAGGTCAAACCTGGACCACATGCTGATGGCATTGTGGGTAGTGCAAGTAAGAAACCTGCAGGTTCGGTTGTGAAACAAGTTTCTCAGTTGTCAATCAACCAATCTGCCTCGGGACAAGCTACGGCTTCGTCTCAGCCCGCCCAAACGGCGAATGTACTTGCTGTGCAATCGTCCGACCAGAAGGGTAACCAGCAACCCAGACGGAATAGAAAAAAGGGTAAAAACAATAATAAGAAGGGTGGGAATAAGAATGAGAATGCCAATGATAATGACAAGAACAATAAAAATGCTGGGGGGGACAAGCAGAATAAACGTAAGGTTAAGTTTCCTTGCAAGCTTTGTAAGGACAATCACCTCACTTACTTGTGCCTTAGGATGGATGAAGCTTCAAAGTTCATAGCACAGGGCCCAGCTGTGTTAATGAACCCTTTGCCGCATAACCAGAATATGAACTCAAAGTCCCATGATCAATCTAGTGATTAAAATCCACCTGAAACTAGTGGTCATGGGTGCATTAATATGGTCCGTGCCATGAAAGTTGTGATGCGTACGAAATATTATTCTTCGTCACAACCCAACCCAGGCAAAGAACCTGATCCACCAGGAACCCCTTTACGCATTGAGAAACCTGCGGATAAACCTAAAGCTGCACCTCGCATTCCTAAGGGGGTACTTAAGCATTCGGGTCATAACCCAAATGCCCGAGCCACCCAGAATTATTCAGTTGTCAAGGACTTGGGTCATACTCCTTGTGCGATGTCTGCATTGGAAGTGCTTCATAGTTTTCCGTCGCAAAGGAAGGCTTTGCTTTCCGCTCTTGGTGTGAATGGTGATGATTCTTCCTCAGTGATCAAATTTGAAACCGAAGGACATCAGCCTCGCTTTCCCTACTATGTGTCCCTTTTGGTGCATGTAGAATGTCTTAATATGATCGTCAAGCGTACTGTGATTGACGAGGGTGCTGCTGCTTCTGTGATGTCTTTGTCTTGTTGGAAGGGTCTTGGTTCTCTTGAGTTGTCAAAGTCTACGACCATGTTAATTGCTTTTGATGGGAGGTCGTTTAGGTCGCACGGGATCCTTCCTTCCCTTAAAGTCTGTTTGGGAGGGAAGACCGTTGCGATAGAGGTTGAGGTGGTTAATGCGCCCCTTGACTACAATCTCTTACTGGGAAGGAACTGGATGTATAGTATGCAAGCCGTTGCGTCTTCCGTATTTCGCGTTGTATTCTTTCCTCATAATGGGAAGATTGTGACGATTGATTAGATGACATTCAAGAATCCTCCTATTAGTGCATCTTCAGAAGCTTCGGTTCCGAAAGTTGAACATTCCCAGCCGACAACTAGGAGTGTGGGTGTAGGTATGTATCCTTCCCTCATGGGAACCTTTAGTTGTCCTGCACCCGTCCTCATGATAGGAGCTAGTTTCGATGGGGGAAAATATAATAAATGGATTGTCATCCTGCAAGAGTTTGATCTCGAGTTTGTTTCAGCAAAATCGAAGAAATCTTTAATATTTGCAGAGCTCATATCAGATTTTTCGAGCGAGGCTGAGGAGTCGGTATGTGAAGATACGTTCGTTGATGAACACATTTTCTTAATCTCAATGGATGACCCATGGTACAGAGATATCATAGTATATTTGCAAACACAGAGGATCCCTACTCACCTCTCATGAGATGAGCGACGTCGATTACGTCACGTTTCCAAGAACTACCTCATAGTGGACAATACTTTGTACCGCCGTGGAGTAGATTCCCTTTTACGACGTTGTTTAACTCATGATGAGGCTGAGGTAGTGCTTAATGATTGCCACGGAGGGGCGTGTGGTGGTGATTTATCTGGGCTTGCTATAGCTCAAAATATTTTGAGAGCAATATATTTCTGGCCGTCAATCTTCAAGGATTGTATGGAAGCGGTCAAGAGGTGCCACCCTTGCCAGGTGTTCGCACGTAACATGCGCTCGAAGCCTGCCCCGTTACACCCTATTATCACCACCGGTACCTTCACCAAGTGGGGGATAGATTTTATGGATTGCAACCCAGCTTTAGCTGGGGGGCACCATCATATCATAGTGGCTGTCGATTACTTCACGAAATGGGCTGAGGCAATTCCTACAGTAAAATCCGATGGTGAGACAGCCGCCCAATTCGTATTCAACCAAATCATCTCTAGGTTCAGGATTCTGAGAGAGCTTGTCACTGACCATGGCTCTCACTTTCAGAATCGTATGATGGAAGAGTTGGCATCCAAGTTAGGGTATAAGCAAGAGCACTCCTCTTCCTACTATCCTCAAGCGAATGGACAGGTTGAAGCAGTGAATAAATCACTTAAGTCCATTCTCCAGTGAACCATCGCACAAAGCAAGACGAATTGGCATATTATGTTGTACCCTGCTTTGTGGGCATATCGAACCGTGGTAAATATTACCACTGGTTTTTCTCCATATCAGCTTGTTCATGGAGTGGAGTCGATTTTTTCGGTTGAATGCGAGATTTCTTCGTTGAAGTTAGCCATAGAACTCTTACCAGACACTTCGCCTTTGGAGGAGCGTTTGGTTCACCTTGAGCAACGCGATGAGCAGCGTAGAGATGCCTTGGTGAATCTAGAGGTTAATAAGCATCGCGTAAAGGCCCAATACAATAAGTCTGTCCATTCGAGAGTGTTTAGTGAGGGAGACTTGGTCCTTTTGTGGGATCAATTGAAAGAACCCTTGGGGGTAGGGAAGTTCAATCCTATGTGGCGTGGTCCTTACGTGGTCAAGCGTATATTAGAGAAGGGTGCCTACGAGTTAGTGGATTACGAAGGGACAGCCTTAGCGGAGCCTAGAAATGGGCTCTATCTTAAAAAATACTATGCATGATCTTTAGCCAAGGTTGTTTGTTGTATATTATTGTACAACGTTTTTGCATAGTTAGGTCTGGTTTATCGTGATTGGGTTTGTGATTAGTTTCCATTTTCTTATGGAAGATGTCAATGGAATATTCCACCTACATAGGATTCACGGATGGTGCAAGCCGTCACACTCAAAACTCAGCCTCAGCTGCTTGGGTGATTTATACTCCTATGGGTCATGTACTGTCTTCAGGAGGTGTATGTCTACGGCCATCTTCCAACAATGTTGCTGAATATAATGCCATTATCGAGCTTCTACAGGATTCCATTTCGCATGGTGTTCTCTCTCTTGAGGTACGTCTTGATTCAGAGTTAGTAGTGTCACAGCTAAATGGTTTGTACCATGTTAGAGATCCGATGTTATTGAGGAGATTTTTACGTGTGAGATTACTAGAACGACAGTTTGAGAACATAACATATATACACATTCCCAGAAATTATAATCAAATTGCTGACTCATATGCTAACTATGTGTTAGATTGGCATTTGTTTCATTCATCATAAATTAATCATAAACACAATTTTTACACATGTAAATAAATAAACCGATCACCATAGAACTTTTTTATATACATAAAAAATGTGGTAATACATAGTGTCATAATGCAAAATTGGGGCTTTGTAAGCCACCATCATATACACGGTAGTACAAAATAGATACACTCCCAGGTGTCTAGTCCTGTGGAGGTGGATGAGGGTTGTGATCATGATATGTCACCACGGCTCTAGCTAGCCGCCGAAATAAATGCACCCATGCGTGTGGTACACCCACCACCTGTCTCTGCATAGCCTCAGGCAAGTCCTCGACTTGTGCCATGGGAATCCTGTGAGTCAGTCGCACAAAGTTGGTATGGATGCTTTGGAGCATTCGCTCCGCATCCACACCGGTGATATCATCTCCTCTTCCCCTCCGTCTATGACGTGGGAAGCCCTCTGGTCGTCGTGGTCCCACATCTGCACATGAATGGTAGATGTCACTATGTATTGTCACCCAAAAACCATGTCTTTTTTATTCCATTAATCAAGAAAACACAAAAAAATTAAATAATTGAAAATTTTTAAAAAAGAGTAAGGGTCGAGATTCGTTACCTATGTCTCCATATGCTGACCCTGGTGGTAATGGCATGTCCGGGTCTCCCCGGAAGTCTATCCCTGCATAAGGGTAATCCTCTATGGCAATAATCTGTCGTTACCACCATGGAAAAAAGTCTGCTGGATAAGGGTTGGCCACCCTACTACCCCCCAATCTACGCATCGCGTCTGCCCAACGTCTTTGGGCCGGATCTCGAACCCCATGGAGAGGAACATCCACTCTAGGGCTCAATCCTAGAACACGCTCGAAGAAAAATGTGCTCAAGATACTGCTGAACCCGAAGTTTCGTATCCTACCTGCCTTGCACTCACTGAGCTGATGTTTCATGTTGCTCAGTAGGGAAGTGCTCCAGTCATAGATGGTCGGTGTCATGCACTCCACCGCATAGAACATCAGTGGCCGAGAGGCCTGATGGAGTGATTCTAAGCCTGTTATCCTGCCCAGCGTCAGTAGTATGGCCTTTAGGCCCAGCACCTGTATAGCGTTGGTGGGAACTTGGCTCCCCACCTTCTCCGTCTCTAGGTTGCAGTACACTGCTATGTACTTGTCGATAGTCATCCCATGACCTGGCCCTCCTCGGGCACAAAGGTTCACCATCTCACCTCGTCTGGATAGACCTGTGATAAAGTAGATATCCTCCACATCAATGGTGAGGGACATGCCGTCTAGCCGGAAGGACTTTGAGTCTGGATCCCAGTAATCTACCAGCATCTGTAGTAGCCCTGGTTTGGCCCTCAAGCCACCTAGGCACCAAAACTTGTAGAGTCCACATCTTCTGAGAGCTTCTTGAGCCATTCTGTCAGCCCTTACTGCTTCCTCTACATCACCATGCTCGCGTTCTCGCCACTCTAGCACCATCCTGCATGAGAAATTGACCAAAATGTCTATTAGATTCATGAAAATCCTTATGTGCGGTGTCATACGCGGCTGTTTTGAAAACAACCGCGTATGTACACGGTTTCTGGTCCCTTTTCCGCGTATAGCCAGCCCTATACGCGGAAAAAGCCTTGATACCCGCGTGGGCCATAGCGCTCATGTAAGTTTGGCCTTTAAAAATTCATTTGACCATGAAAACTTGTAAAAATTGTATTGAAATGCAAGCAGAGAACATGAGTAAATACCTGGAAGAATCGGTTGTGAATTCCGCCAGCTGGATCTCCTGGAATTTGCAGTTGAAAATCAGAGCTCCAATGGGTAAAAGTTTCAAATGATTTATATTTTTTACTATTTATAGAAATTTTTTACCCCCTTTCCTATAGTTTTGACCGTTTCTAACCTTTTTGGACCGTTTCTGACCTAATCTGTGATGTAGAAGATCGTTTTCAGCTTTGTTTCAGCCTTTGTATTGACCCGTTCGTACTGATCTCAGGTATAACCTCTACACTGGCATATAGGTTAGGTTCACTACCGTTTGCATTTTGCATGACCTTATGACCATGTCACTATATCCTTAGGTACAAACCCACTCTATTATGTCACGAAACCTTCTTGCTGCTATAGAAGTGGCATGATATGAGTGGTAGAGCCTCACCTTACATGGGTACCCTAGTTAGCGCCTTATTTGCATTTGGTGCCCATGCCGATGTTTCCCCCTTTAGGGTGTGGGAGTCCGTTGTATAGTATTTCCATGACATTTAGCAAGAGCCTCATACTCCTCTTGATCTTATGCTGGCCGTGACCCCCCAGACTCCCTTATATCAAGTTGTGGATGCATTATCATGAGCTTTTCCTGTCTTATTGAGCTTTATGCCAGCTCCCCTGACATTGCGTTTCAGCCATATAGCCCGAGC
Source organism: Pseudotsuga menziesii (assembly GCA_001517045.1). Taxonomy (NCBI): domain Eukaryota; kingdom Viridiplantae; phylum Streptophyta; class Pinopsida; order Pinales; family Pinaceae; genus Pseudotsuga; species Pseudotsuga menziesii. The sequence goes on from LPNX011003468.1 coordinate 469,265, forward strand.
TTGTCTCATGTCTAGCCATGTAGAGCCTTTCTTTATATCTTTTGCAGCTTGATTCCCTTTTTACCGGGAGTGGATTTTCCCTCGAGTGTCGATATCCTACACATGTATCCTTGCATTGAGCATAGGTATGTTCCACTGCTTGGAACTAGTTTGTTTGCCTTTATGACACTCGTCTCCTCCTAGTTTGTAACTATAAATCTAGTTTATTCTTTTTTCAAGCTTTTCAAATAACTGAAAAAGACAAAAAAAATCAAAAAACCAAAAATCCGGACAAGAAAAGATATTATCTTTGGCAGCTGTCGAGTCGTGTCGCCTTCGAACAGAGCACTGTATATCACATCCATTGGTTGGGTTATAGTTTGACTTTAGGAGCTGTACTCGTTTATCTGAGTTTTATCTCCACCGACTGGTTAAGCTTCCAGTCCCTATGGAGCCTCTATTGATGCCTCCTGTGTCATAGAGATGTCCCAGTTTGTATATCGAGTCTATGCTGCCTTCATTCAATCACCATACGTCGTTATGCTCTTGTTCAAAGGAAGTTGAAACCTGAGTCGGCCATTCCTCAGTTATCTTGACTTTGCATGTCGGCCATTCCCGGTACGGTTACTGGTTCATGCACCTTATGATTGAGTTCTTCCATATTATACAGCCTTGCTGAGTACCTCGTGTTGGATGATGGGGGATTCCTTAATGCCCTCCTTCCAGCGGATTTCATCCCATCGAATTCAGATCATTTATTCTTGGATTGGAGTCTAGAGTCATTTTGAGTGCCTTGAGACTTGCAGTCATCAGTGGCAAGTTCTCTCGCCATCGACAGTTTTGGGAATACATCAATGTCCCCTGATCGATGGATTCTCTCAAGTGTTCGACCTCAACACATTTATTCACACTTGTTAGTTTGCACTCTAGTACCTTGATTCCCATTTTCATTATTGGTGGGTGATCTCGCGTTTGTTAACGGTATACATCAATGACCGGTAATCAGACGATGGACTACTATGTCGACCTCGACACCTCTATTCGCATAGTAGGACATGTACTCGTAGCGGTTTGTGTAGAAGACCTTCCAGATTGGTGGCATCCACTATATGCTACCTCCTTGATCGTGCCAGTGTTCATGAGATTTCAGCTCTCGTGACTTGTTCCAGTGTATGTCAGACATTTCCAGCCATTATGGAGATCTTGATTTGTTATATATCTTCAGCCTTTGTGGAGATCATGGTATTTTGTATATCTTCATCATGGATATTCTGATCTATGTATATTGTACGTGGCAATGACCGCATATGTTCTATCATGTTTCATGCCTATTCATGGCCATTGTACTCTTATGTATCCGGGACTGCTAGATGTATTTGCAGTTATATGCAGAGTTGTATTATGGTATTATGCTGATTGGGTGGCTGGTCTTCCATTTGGGTACCTTCATCACTTCACTTCTGGGATGGACTTATAATGTATTTCGGCCATCGTATAACCCCTCTGATCTCATACATTAGGGGGCATCTGTTATAGCGGATTTCACCACACTAGGTGAATCACACATTGTATGGCCTTCCCCTGTCCCGCTGCAAGCTCATTAGCCCCTATGGACCACTTTTTGTCTTTTGATGTATCATTGACCATCCCTAAAAACATTAGAAAAATGATATACGCAGCCTTTTCCCCAATAACCGCGTACATACGCAGATATTCCCTCTATAGTCGCGTACATCGGGATGTGTACATAATCCAAAAATGTTGGAGCATTCCTTGACTTGGATCCGACTCATATGACTCCTGGCCTTCCATATGCCTTGAGATCGCATGGATTCGACCTTTCAGTATCCATTTGAAAAGCTATATAAGGAACCCATTGAGACATTGAAAGCATAAGAGAGAATTGAGAGTATCGAAACTATAGTCCATTGTTGCCAGAACTATACTTGAGTCTGCATCCCTTTGTCCCTTTGGAGCACTGTTGTGTTCTTCCCAAGCTTGTCTTTTGTTAGTGAGCTTGCTATCAAAGTGATGGAGGATTGAGGTGGTGGAGGCCCAAGTGGGGGATTCAGTTTCTCCGGTTCGCAGACGTGCCGTCAGAGGTTGTCACTTGTAATCTCTGATTCATATTAATAGAAATATCTTTTCCTATCCAGTAATGTGTATTTGAATGAATATTGTATCCATTGGAATATGTCAAATGCTTATACATTATTGATTATATATGCTAGAATAGATCTAACACCATGAAATATAGTATGCTTGTATTGTTTACTTGTTGTTGAGGACGTGCTATAACAATTCAAGCTGAAGATTGGAAAGCTCAACGGGGATCTACTTCAACCGTCCGGAATAAGGTACGAGGTTCGATCCTTTAGTGTTAGATGTTTTATTTCTATTGCATATTGGGAAATATTGATTTCTGGAGTCTAGCTGTCTGTTGTGGTACCCCAAGACATAGGAATTTCTCTCCGTAACAATAATGCATGCACAATACACATTACTCATAATTAAATCACAGTTTTCTCCCCAGGGATAGATAGTTAGATAGTTAGTTTTATTTCATTACTGCATATGTGATTGAGATTTTTGTGAGTGCCAAGACGAGAGGTAAGAACCTGCGCATCACGTTGTGACTACCCCTTACATCCCCATCACCCAGCATGGTTAATTAGGCATATGCATATCATACTTAAGTCGAAAAATACAAAAATATGCATGGTGGACCAGGCCGCAATCGGTAATACCCTCGTTTTTGTTACTTTGACTTACGGTAGCCAGACCGTAAACCGAACGGATTCCCCATACCAAACAGTCACGGGCTAGTTCGGAACGTTGACTGGGGAGAATCCCTTGTTGTTGTTTCCTGCGAATTTCTAGGCCTCAACAGAGGGGAATAAAATCTACCGGAAGATGAATTTAAGGAGTCAATTGAAGAATGTGGAGGTACAGAACTCAAAGACTATATAGTCCTAATTCACAAGGGTTACTAAAATAAAAAAACAACTTGAAGGAGTTGAAGATAATTCCAAAGAAGGAGAAATTATGATGACTACCTTGAATGGTATCCCTAATCATGGGATTCATTAAATCAAGGAATCTATTAAAGAAGGAGGTTGATCTCTTTCAGTCGACTCCAAGAAGAATGCACACAATAAGAATATTGACTCATAATAAGAGAAGAGAAGATGGGAGAAACTGAAGATCAATATCTCATAGTTCACACCAAGAATAACTATAAGAAGAAGGAGAACCATCATCACAACAAGAAGAAGGACAAGAAACAAAAGAATATAAAGAGAGATCCTTCTAATAATCAATGCTATACTTGTGATGAAAAGGGACACTTTGCAAGATACTGTCCCATCAGGAAAAAGAGACACCATGGTCATTTTGTCGAAGACGATGAACCAACAAACAAAAGATTCAAAAGAGAGAAGGATGATTCAGATGAAGAGTATGTGCTAACTTCAGCACTTACAAGCACTATCTCACATGAAGAGTAGTGATTGAATTGCAAATAGTGGGGAATATAAAGTAATGATGGGATACAAAGAATCATTACTTAATATGTTTGAGCATGAGTCACCTCACAAGGTGAAACTTGGGGATGATTATCAATACCCCATAAAAGGGACTCTGTGAAATCTTTATAGATGAAGGATGTGCTCTATGTTCCAAGATTGAAGAACAATATTATCTCCATCTATGCACTAGATGCAAAGGGAATGAGAGTTGCATTTTTCGATGGCCAAGTTCCGATGTGTCCTAAAGGAAAGAAAATAGACCCTGCAATATTGATTCGATAAGAAGATGAATGCTTGTTTAAGATAAAGGGACACCATGAAAAAACATTGGCTCATGAGTCAATATAACCAAGTGAACTATGGCATTGAATGCTTGTACATGTGCATGTTACTGAAAATAATCAGCCAATGTAGACATAAGATTGTTTCCCTAGCCTGAAACACTCAGAAATAGAACAAAATAGTCACAACATAAAAGATATTTCCCTAGATTACATAAACTGCTTGAATGAAATACTCGGTTTCCCTTCCACGGGATACAAAGGTTGGTATTTAAAGGTTTGGTTCTATGGATGTCCTCTAAGATACACAAAAAAACACTAACTATATCAGAGTAACAAGCTAGTCTCTGATCTCAAGTCAATGATGAAGGAATTCAATAATTAACATCATAATAATCTAACACAAAACTTTCTATGGGAAATAAACCTTCATTTTCATTAAAAATATGAAAAGAGAGAGCTTACAACCTAAGACTCGATGTTGGAAATCCTTCTCCAATGAACTACGCCTCAAACCTCAATCTTTCCTAATATCTATTCACTAATCTTGGATGAATTTGGCTAGAGTATAGGTGCAATAACTTATTCTTCCTACTCTTCCTAATGAGGGGTAAGGTGATATATAAAGGCATGGGAGGATAAGAGAGTTTAAGGATATCACAGGTGAGGTGGAGGGAGGATGCTATCATGAGGAATCTGGAGATTTAGGTGCTCCTAAACCATAGGGATGAGGCTCCACGAAGTCTAGCTTCGAGAAGCCTCTAAAATATTCTATTTTTTCCTTTACAACTCGATCATTTCTCCTTGTCCATGGGGAAAGAGTGTTACTAGGTTAGTACTGCACACTGTACATGGCTAATAAGTGGTGGCATCACTTACTGCTCACTGAAAAAGGGTGTTACCGATATGGGTACCACACAAAAACCAAGGGAAAGTGCAGTGGTGGCCAAAGGTATGAAAATAATGATCCTTTCCCAACTTCATCTTCAAAAATTGAGGATTTAAGGTCAATTCTGATATTTTGATCTCACAAGATAGCATTGGCGATATTTAGGTATAACAACACTACATAGCACTACCGATGGCAATAAAAGAAGTCTCCAAACTTCCAGAGATCTAGGCAAAGCATGAAGGAATTTTAAAAGGATGTGCATGAGGAAATAATGCAAAGAAGAGGCACATATTTCTGTCCAAGCGGAATACCCAAACTACTAGTTTGGAAAATTAGGGTTTCTCTAACAAACCATAGGTCAGCTAGCTCTGGAACTAGGTCGGACACCTCGAATTAGTAAGATATAAATCTTTTCTATTTATGTTTGAGGTTCTCATTTGAAAATATGACTCACCATACTTAACTTGAGTACAAGCGTGGAGGGAATAATAACTTCTGAGCATGGAAGTACATAATCTTCGTGGTCCTTGAAGAGAATGATTTGGATTAGTACACCAATGGAGAAGTTTCAGAGTGAGAGGGATATGATGATAAGGATACTAATAAGAATAAATTGGTTAAATCCAAGAGAATCATTGTAGATTCAATCAAGGGCCACCTCATCCCCCATGTGTCATCATTCAAGACATTGAAGGAAGTATTTGATTTTTTGGCAAATATGTTCGAAGGGAAGAACATCAACTTGAAGATGACTTTGAGGAACCAGTTGAAGAATTTGGAGGTACAGAACTCAAAGGATAACTTGAAGGAGTTGAAGAGAATGTTGAAGAGGAGAAATTGTGATAACTACCTTGAATGGTATCCTTATATCATAGGACTCATGATTCAAGGAATCTGTGCAAGAAGGGAGTTGATCTCTTTCAGCCAACTCCAAGCAGAATGCATGCAAGAAGAATACCAAATTGTAACAAGAGAAGAGAATATGGGAAAAATTAAAGATCAAGCTCTCACAGTTCACACCAGGAAGAAATACAAGAAGAAGGAAAAGAAGGAGAACCATCATCACAAGAAGAAGAAGGATGTTTGGGTGTGTTATACTATCTTAAATACACCTAATATTTAATTATCGACTGGGGTTGGTAGGCTTAGAGTTGCTACAAAATATATGCGAAGGTCGAGGGGTTCCTCGGGCATTGTAGAAATACTTTAATAAACAAAAGATTCAAAGATATTTCAAAATGAAAAACCGAGTCAAACTCCTAAAAATTTAATTATTAATATGATTAAAGCAAAATATCATACTAGGATAATATCAGACTACTCATTAATTAACTCTTCTTCTTCTTAGTCTAAGAATGGAAAAACTTTCATAAACAACTTCATAAACTAAGAAAAGTATAATTTATGAATAAGTAGAAAAAATAAATAAAGAAGCAAGTGGAAAACTTAATAAAGAAAATTTAATTAAGAAGACTTCTCTAATTGTTTAGCCTATAAGGGTTTTAAGTAAACATACAATTAAAGGAATAAATGCTATGCTAGTATCAATATACAAAGTATTCATAAATTAACATTTCTAACCGTAAGTTCAATATAAACAACGGTGAATTAAACTAAACCAAAGATATAATTATCAAATATTACAGTGATGATAAATGAGGAAATAAAAGACAAAAGAAACAAATCAAATCATAATTCATAAACATGCTTTGATTGAAAGGAAATAAAAAAAAGGGGATTTTAATAAGTACTTTGAAATAGTCTAACCTAAGATCCTAGAGGTTGATATAACTATTACCTAATTACCAAAACATAACAAAATTCAAAAATCCAAAGAAATAAAACTGAAAACAGGTTAAAAAATAAAATAAGAACACTAAAGGTGGGATGGAAGGCTGGACGACAGTCTGGAAGGAAGGCCCGAATGACAGTCCAAACAAACAGTCCGAATAAGAAGTTGTATATAGAAAATAATAAAAATAGACCTAAATGATTTAATTATCAGCTGATTTTGTGCATATGGAAACAAAATGCATAAAGGACATAATTTAAACCTAAATAATTAAAATAATAAAAAAGAATTACTAATCTATGGGTATGAAGAGATTATTTCTATTATAAAATAAAACAAACTGAAACATAGATGAACTAATTTACAGTTTAAATAAAAATTAGAAAAACTAATCTTTAACTATAAATTATGCCTAAGACTGACATAATATTAAGCACTAACTTGAAAGGAAAGCTGAAAGGAAACTAGAAATAAGCTATATGTGGCCGGTCACTTTAATTCTATAAACGAGAACAACATTAACAACACAATGGGAATTATATTAACTATGGCAGATGCATGTTACAGAGAATAGAAAAAAAAAATATAAACAAATTAAAAATAAAACTACTTATCTGTGATGAAGAGATAACAAAAAGTCATACGGAAATATAAGCCATGAATTGTCGAGGGGCCCTTTCAGCAATCTTGGATAATTCCTGACGAATGCTTTCACACACAGTCATAAACAACAAGGCATAGAGATTCTATTAAAAAGAAGAAAAATAGTTACAATCTTCTTCTCTCAAAACAGACTAACTATCTACCTAATGGATTGATCAATCACCTATTTCTCTACATGGAGGTGTTTATATACACACTGTTTTCAAGATATTGAGCAATTCGACCCTTTAGTGGTCGACTTCTCTCTAAATTTAGTCAATCATAAAAGGAAATAATTGTTCATAGGCCAGCGCATGAGCATCTGCCTCCTTTAGCGTGATCGTGGCATCTTTAGCATGAAAATGACGTCGTGGTGAACAAGGAAGAGAACACATGATAGGTTTCTAGAATGAGGGCACTTCTTCAATTGAATGTGTGGTCTGGTGACACGGTAATAAGCAATAGCATCATGACAGTGACAATCCTCTAAAATGTTCCCTCCTTTGAATGCGTGAGTAGTGAAAACATAATGGAGAAATCAATGCATCGACGATCCTTCTAGATTGCTGATTATGCTATCACCTGGGCATGTGGTCAACGTTTAATGCCTGATATTGGATGTTATCAGGTGCAACCTGATTAGCAAGATGGATAGGAAGCTGGACAACGAGCTGTGTGATGAGCTGGACACCGATTGTGGAGATCGGGATGAATGGTAAGATGAATGCGTTTTGTTTATAAATTCGCCCAAACATACTACATAACCTACCAACAAATACACATATTAATTAATATATCGAATATGCTTTATATAATATATATTTGAGTTAATAAAATCATAAAAATGATATTAATAACCAAAGTTGAATAAACATTAAATTTGTTCTTACCTTGTGCTAAATAACGATCTGCATGACATAAAATACATGAAAGATAATAAAATATGCATTTAAATGTGTTATTTTAATGTCAAAAATGATAACAAAATGAGGCTCAACATTCCCCCAAACCGGAGAAATGCCCGGTCCCACTGAGCAAAAGAAAAAGATAAGAGATCATACTGTCAAAGGAAACTTTGAAATGTGAGCCAACAACAGGCATATGCATGAATGAGTGAGTTCATCAAGTTTATAATTAGTTCAACCATGTCCAAAGTAAAACTTTGGACAAGTTGAACATATGACACAAAAGGTATAAAATTAATCATTTGATAGTTTACATACATGATTGCGTAAAAGGATAGGGTTACTAATAGTTAAATGATAACTAAAAAAAACTTTTAAGGTCAAAGCATTCCCATGGAGGTAAAAACAAAAACAAAATTTGGTTAGCAAAATTTAATCAAAAGTGCCATAATATCACCAAGTTTAGATCGTCACATGGTATTTCATTTGGATTATCCTTCGATCCTTCATATAGTCCTCCATATTGATCTTCTGTAAAAATATACTTCATGCTATAACCAAGTTCCATTGCTAATTTATCCTGAAAAACACTTATCATTTTGTCAGAGAAAATAGATATGTTGTAAATAATAAAAATAAAAACAATCTAATTTTTTTTAAACCGTCTAATTTTTTCTAATCCTCCCCCCCAAAACAAAGGTATGGCGTGTCCTCAAGACATGAGAAAGAAGATTCGATTGTTCCACATAAAAAGAGTCCTATCATGCTATTTTATTATTTTGTAAAAAGAAAAACTAACTAGTAACTGGAAATGATTCAGATATGTATATTCATGAAATATATAACAGTGCTTAGAAATACCACTTAGATGGTGATAAGATAACTGAAAGCATGACAGAGGAAAAGCTAGTCATCTGTGCCTTATTTTAAAGATATCTTGTCATCATAAGATATTTTGAGTTTACCTCGGAGTGTGTGATATTTTATAGCTATGGGTCCCATTTCTAGGATAATGACATCCTAGGTATTTGTTGAATTAGATGGCTAGGTCCAATCCTAACTTCCAACGATTCTCAAATGACATTAAAAACAATCAGCCTTAAAATAAAATTTGAAAATTTTTCTTCATATTTATCATTATTCTCTGAATCATGTGTGTTACGGAGAGAAATTCCTATGGCTTGGGGTACCAGAACAGACAGCTTAACTCCAGAAACCAATCCTTTCCTATATGTAAGAGAAATCAAATAACTAACACTAAAGGATCTCGATTCGTACCTTATTCCAAACGGTTGATGTAGACCCCCATTGAGATTTCCAACTCCAGCTTGAATTGATAAATTGCTTCTTCAACATTCAATAAACAAGACAAGCATGCTATATATATAATTGTGTTAGCTCTACTCTAGTATATATAATCAATAACATATAAGCATTTGAAATCATCCATGGATAAAATATTCATTCAAACACACATTATTGGATAGGAAAATATATTTCTATTAATATAAAATTAGATATTACAATGAATACAACCTCTGTCGGCACGTCTGCGAATCGGAGAAAGTGAGTCCCCCACTTGGGACTCCACCACTTCAATCCTCCATCTCTTGATAGCAAGCTCACAAGAAAAAAGAAATCTTGGGAAGAACACAAAAGTGCTCCAAGGGACAAAGGGGATACAGAGTCAAGCACAAGTTCCGGCAACAATGGACTATAGTTTTCTTGCTCTCAATTCCTCATATGCCTTCAGTGTATCCAAAGGGTTCCTTATATAGCTCTTCAATGGGGTAATGAAAGGTCAAATCCAAGCGATCTCGAGGAATATGGAAGGCCAGGAGACAAGTGAGTTGGATCCACATCAAGGAAAACTCCAAAAGAATTTGTCCTTTTGCACACATCCCGATGTACGTGGTTTTAGTGGTCAAACCCACGTATATACGCGATAAAGGGTTTAAAAGTTGCGTATAGAAATTGAATCATGTTTTTAGGGATGATCTAGGAAACATCGAAGGAACAAAAATGGTCCATGGGGTCTAAGGAGTCTGCATAGGGACATGGAAGGCCATAAAAGTGTGATTCACCATGTGTGGTAAAATCAACTATAACATATGCCCCCTAATGTGTGAGGTCAGAGGGGTCATCTGATGGCCGAAATACATTATAAGTCCATCCCAGAAATGAAGTGATGAAGAACCCAGTGGAAGAACCAGCCACCCAATCAGCATAGTACAATGATGCAACTCTGCATATAATCGCAAATACATATAGCACTCCTGGACACATAAGAGTACAATGGCCATGAATAGGCATGATACAATATATCATATGTGGTCATCTCCACGTACAATATAGATAGATCAGAATCTCCATAATGAAGATATACAAAGGATCATGATCTCCATGAAGACTGAAGATATACAATAGATCAAGATCTCCATAATGGATGGGAATTTCTGACATATACTGGAATCAAGTCAAGAGAGATGAAATCTCATGAACACTGGAACAATCAAGGAGGTAGCATATATGAGATGCCACCAATCTAGAAGGTCTTCTACACAAACTACTATGACTACATGTCCTACTATGTGAATAGAGGTGTCGAGGTCGAACATAGTAGTCCATTGTCTGATTATCGGTCATTGATGTATACCGTTAACAGACGTGAGATCACCCACCGATAATGAAAATGGGAATCAAGGTACCAGAGTGCAAACTAACAAGTGTGAATAAATGTGTTGAGGTCGAACACTTGAGAGAATCCATCGATCAAGGGACATTGATGTATTCCCAAAGAACTGTCGATGGTGAGATAACCTGCCACTGATGACTGCAAGTCTCAAGGCACTCAAAAATGACTCTAGATTCCTATCCTAGAATAAACGATCTGAATTCAATCAGATGAAATCCACTGGAAGGAGGGCATTAATGCATCCCCCATCATCCAACATGAGGTACTCAACAAAGCTGTATAATGTGGAAGGACTCGCTCATAAGGTGCACGAACCAGTAACTGTACCTGGAATGGTCGACATGCAAAGTCAAGATAACTGAGGAATGGCTAACTCAGGTTTCAAATTCCTTCGAACAAGAGCATAACGACAAATGGTGACTGAATGTAGGTAGCATAGAATCGATATGAAAAACTGATACATCTCTGTGACACAGGAGGCATCGACAGAGGCTCCATAGGGACTGGAAGCTTAACCAGTCGGTGGAGATAAAATCAGATAAATGAGTACAACTCCTAAAGTCAAACTATTAACCCAACCAATGGATGTGATATACAGTGCTATGTTCGAAGGCAACACGACTCGACTGCTTCCAAAGATAACATCTTTCCTTGTTCGGATTTTTGGTTTTTTAATTTTTTTGGACTTTTTCAAAATATTTCAAAATATTTAAAAAGAATAAAATTGATTTAAAGTTACAGACTAGGAGGAGACGAGTGTTAAATGGGAAAACAAACTAGTTCCAAGCAGTGGAACATACCTATGCTCAATGCTAGGATACATGTGTAGGATAGCGACACTCAGGGGAAAGTCCCCTCCCGGTAAAATAGGGAATCAAGCTACAAATGATATATAAAATGGCTATGTGTGGCTAGACATGAGACAATCTCGGCTATATGGCTGATACTCAAAGTCAGGGAAGCCGACATAAGGCTCAATAAGGCACGCAAAGCTCATGATAATGAAATTACAAGTTGACATCAGGGAGTATGGGGGAAATAGGCCAACAAAATATCAAGAGGATTATGAGGCTCTCGTGAAATGTCATGGAAATACTATACAACGGACTCCCACACCCTAAAGGACAAAACTGTCGGGATGGGCACCAAATGCAATTAAGGAGCTAACTAGGGTACCCATGTAAGGTCAAGCTATACCATTCTAATCATGCCACTTCTAAAACAGCAAGAAGGTTCCGTGACAAGATAGAATGGGTTCGTACCTACGGTTATAATGAAACGGTCATAAAGTCATGCAAAATGCAAATGGTGGTGAAACCTAAACTATATGCCAGTTTAGACATGCTACCTGAGATCAGCACAAATAGGTCAACACAACGGTCGAAACGACGCTCAAAATGGTCTCCTACATCATATATTAGTAAAAAATGGTCCAAAAGGATTAGAAACGGTCCAAACTATAGAAAAGGGGGTACAATTTTTCAAAAATTTGAAAAATTTCTATAAATAGTAAAAAATTCAAAACATTATATAACATTTGAATTTTTTACCCAATTGAGCTCAGAACTTCAACAGCAAATTCCAGGAGATCTAATCGGCAGAATCCACTACCGATTTTTCCAGGTAATTACCCATGCCCCGCTCTTTCATTTTCATGCAAATTTTACAATTTTCCATGGTCAAATCAGGATTCTAAGCCATTCTAAAGTATGCACCATGGCCCACTCAAAAATTGAGGATTTTTGCGCATATAGGGTTGGATATACGTAGAAAAATCCCTCAAAGTCGTGTACATACGTGGTTGTTTAACAAACAGTCGTGTATGAGGCCGCGTTCAAGGTTTTTTAAGTGTTCTAATGACTCAAACTTGAATTTAATGTGTAATATGGTTCTAGAATGGAGAGAACGTGAGAACGGGGATGTAGAAGAAGTAGTACATGGTGATCTAATGGCACAACAAGCTCTTCCTGCATGCAGGCTCTATAAGTTTTGGTGTCTTGGTGGCTTAAGAGGCAAACCGAGACTATTGTAGATGCTATTAGACTATTGGGATCCTAACTCAGAGTCTTTCTATATTGATTGGATGTCCCTCACCATAGAAGTGGAGGACATATACTTTATTACTAGACTTTCCTGACGAGGGGAAGTGGTGAACCTACGATCTCGCGGGCCCGAAGGTGGCCTCACCATAGATGAGTACATAGCAGTGTACTATTATCCAGACATGGAGAAGGTCGGGAGTTAGATCCCAACTAACTCCATATAGGTGCTACGCCTAAAGGCCATTCTACTGACACTCGACAGGATAGAGGGGCTAGCCTCACTCCACCAGGCCTTGTAGCCTCTGATGTTCTATGCAGTGGAGTGCATGAGGCCCACAGTGTATGATTGGAGCACTGCACTATTGGGAAACATGAAACACCAGCTCAGTGAGTGCAAGATGGGTAAAGTATGAAACTTTGGTTTCAGTAGCATATTGAGCATGTTTTTCTTTGAGCGTGTTCCAATATTGAGCCCTAGAGTTTACGTTCCTCTTCATGGGGTTCGATATCCAGCCCAATGATGTTGGGTAGATGCGATGCACAAACTGGGTGGAGGTAGGGTGTCCAACCCCTATCCAGCTAATTTCTTTCCATGGTGGCGACGAAAGATAGCTGCCATCGATGATTACCCCTATGCAAGGATAGATTTTTGGGGAGACCCCGACATGCCATTACCACCAGGATCGGCATATGGTGACATTGGTAACGAATCCATACCCTCTTTTTAGGATTTTTGAGTTATTTAAGTTTTTTGTGTTTTTTGATATATGGAATCAAAAAGACATGTTTTTGTGTAACAACACATAGTGACATCCTATCATATGCATGCAGATGACCACAGTGGCCTAAAGGCTTCCCTCGTCATAGACGGAGGGGAAGAGGAGATGACATTATGGGTGTGGATGCGGAGCATATGCTCCAAAGCATTCATACCAACTTCGTGCGACTGACACATAGGGTACCCATGGCGCAAGTTGAGGACCTACCTGAGGCCATGCAGCGTCAGGTGGTGGGTGTGCCAAGAGCATGGGTGTGGTTATTTAGATATCTATTTAGAGTCGTGGTGACATTCAACAATCAAAACCCCCCTCCTCCTCCCCATGCTTAGATACCTCGGAGTGATACATTTTCCACTACCGTGTAGTTATATTTTTGTGGCTCGAGAGCCCCATTTTTGTATTATGACACTATGTATTACCACATTTTGGATGTTTTAATGAGAAAATATTATGATGATTAGTTTATTTATTTACATGTGTAAAAATGTATGTTTGTGATGAGCTTATTGTCTATGAAACAAATGCCAATCTAAAACATAGTTAGCATATGAGTCAGCAACTTGATTATAAATTCTTTGAACATGTATGTATGTTATGTTGTCAAATTTCCATTCTAACAATATTACTCATAAGAATCTATGTAATAATGTTTGATCTCTAACATGATACAAACCATTAAGCTGTGACACTGCTAACTCCAAATCAAGACGTACCTCAAGAAATAGAACACCATGTGAAATGGCATCCCGTAGAAGCTCGATAATGGCACTATATTCAACAACATTATTTGAAGAGGGACATAAACATACGCCTCCTAAAGACAATACCTGACCTGTAGGAGTATAAATCACCCAAGCAGCAGAGGTTGAGTGTTGAGTGTGATGGCTTGCACCATCCGTGAATCCTATATAGATGGAAGACTCCATTGACATCTTCCATAAGAAATGGAAGCTAATCAACAAACCCGATCACCATAAGAAAGACCTAACTATGCAAAATGTTGTACACTAATATACAATAGTTAGCCCTGGCTGAAAATTATGCATAGTACTTTTTAAGATAGAGCCCATTTCTAGGCTCCGCCAAGGCCATCCCCTCTTAATACACTAGCTCATAAACACCCTTCTCTAACACATGTTTAACCACGTAAGGACCATGCCACATGGGGCTGAATTTTCCTGCCCCCAAGGGTTCTTTAGCTTGATCCCACAAAAGGACCAAATCTCCTTCACTAAACCTCCTTGGACGGATAGATTTATCATACTGGATCTTAACGCGACGCTTATTCACTTCTAGAGCCACTAAAGCATCTCGGTGCTGCTTTAAATGGACCAAACATTCCTCCAATGGAGAAGTGTTCGGTAAGAGCTCTATGGCTAGATTCAAAGAAGGGATTTCGCACTCAACTAGTAATACAGACTCCACTCCATGTACAAGCTGATATGGAGAAAAACCGGTGGCAGTCTTAACCGCGGTCCTATAAGCCCACAAAGCAGGATATAACATAATATGCCAATTGGTCTTGCTTTGTGCGATGGTTCATTGGATAATAGACTTGAGTGATTTATTCACTACTTCAACTTGTCCATTCACTTGAGGGTAATAATAAGAAGAATGCTCCTACTTATACCCTAAATTTGAGGCCAACTCTTCCATCATGTGATTCTAAAAGTTCCTACCATGGTCAGTGACAAGCTATTTTGGAATACCGAACCAAGTAATAATATGGTTGAATACGAAGTGTGTGGCTATCTCACTGTCATATTTAACTGTAGGCATAGCCTCAGCCCATTTCTTTAAGTAGTCAACAACCACGATAATATGATGATGCCACCTAGCCGAAACTGGGTTGCAATCAATGAAATCAAGCCCCCACTTAATGAAGGGATCGGCAGTGATAATGGGATGTAACGGGGTAGGATGCAAGAGCATATTACATGTGAACACCTGGAAAGGGTGGCACTTCTTGACCGCATTGACACAATCTTTAAAGATCGACGACCAGAAATAACCCGCTCTCAATATTTTTTGGGCTATAGAAAGCCCAGATAAATGACCACCACACGCCCCTCCATGGAAATCATTCAGCACAATCTCAGCCTCCTCATGAGTTAAACAATGACGTAAAATAGAATCTATCACATGGTGGTGCAATGTGTTATCCACTATGAAGTAATTCTTGGATACGTGACGTAATCGTCGCCGTTCATCCTGTGAAAGGTGAGTAGGGACCTTCAATGTTTGTAAATATATGATAATGTCTCCATACCATGGATCCAAAGTTGAGATCAAGAAGATGTGCTCATCGACAAATGTATCTTCACAAGCTTCCTCCTCCTCACTCGGGAAATCAGATATAAGCTCTACAAAAATTAACGATTTCTTCGATTTTGTCGAAACAAACTCAAGATCGAATTCTTGTAGGATGACAATCCACTTATTATACTTTCCCCCTATCATCCTTCTAGTGAGGATGAACTGAAATGGATTGACATGGGAAACCACCAAGGTCTAGTGAAGGATAATATAGTGTCTCAATCTTTGAACCACATGAATGGTAGCTAAGGCAATCTTCTCCACATGGGAATAATGGATCTCCACCTCTATAAGGTTCCAGCTCAGATAATATATGACATGCTCTTGGAGCTCCTCATCCTCTTGAACCAAAACCATAACAATCGTCTCCATGGAATGTTAGCTGGAATATTTCACCTCCTGCAAACAGCAAGGTGTTCCACTGGTCTGAATGGTTCAGATCCAGAACAAATAGAGGACAGAGGTTGAAGACTCTCCCTAGACATCGTAGATACCTGGAATGCAATGCTTCGATCATTACCTTGTGTACCTGCAATAAGCTTCAACATGCAAACATATCGAAACCACCAGAATATAATATACTAATCTATGTTAGTGACTAAGGAATCTAACAACATACATGTGAAATCATACAACAACAATATATGTGGGACAAAAATCAACTTGCATTAAAGAAATATGAAGAAGTTTACAACCAAGCCTTATTGTTGACATGCATCTCCATGAAACCAAGCATTCTCATCCCCATAAGATTCGAATCTAGCTCTCTCTACTCTCCCAAGTGATCTTGGGCCAAGTGATCAATCCAACAACATAACAATACCTTAAGAGTTCTCCCCCTCAACCATGGCCATAAGCTTGTATTTATAAGGCTTAATGGATAGGGATGGTTGAGATATTAGTGGGTGAGGTGGCCTCTAAGATCCTAAGATGAGGGACCTCGATCTCAACTGACCCACAATAGTAGGGATATGGGAGGACACAAGGCTTATCGTATAGAAGCCTCAAGAAACTTCTCTTATCCCTTCTATTGTGGGTCAATTGAGCTCGAGGTCCCTCATCTTAGGATCTTAGAGGCCACCTCACCCACTAATCTCTCAACCATCCCTACCCACTAAGCCTTATAAATACAAGCTTATGTCCATGGTTGAGGGGGAGAACTCTTAAGGTATTGCTATGTTTTTGGATTGATCACTTGGCCCAAGATCATTTGGGAGAGTAGAGAGATCTAGATTCAGAGCTTATGGGGATGAGAATGCTTGGTTTCATGGAGATGCATGTCAACACTAAGGCTTGGTTGTAAAATTCTTCATATTTCTTTAATGAAATTTGATTTCTATCCCACATATATTGTTGTTGTATGATTTCACATGTATGTTGTTAGATTCCTTAGTCACTAACATAGATTAGTAGATTATATTCTGGTGGTTTCGATATGATTGCGTGTTGAATCTTATTGTAGGTACATAGGGTAACGATCGAAGCATTAAATTTCAGGTATCTACGCCATCTAGGGAGAGTCTTCAACCTCTGTCCTCTATTTGTTCTAGATATGAACCATTAAGACGAGTGGAACACCTTACTGTCCGCAGGAGGTGAAATATTCTAGCTGAAAAATCTGGTGACTCCACTGGGGATGGGTGGTGCAAACAAGGGTACCGCTTCTGGATAAAGGGGCAAGTGCGGTTCTGGAAATTTTCATGGAAGGTTGATAATAACCATGAGTTTCCACTCCAAGAGATGGGATTCAGGGCAAGTAGGTATGTAAAATTTCTTATCACACGACGGTGACAAGATTTTGGTATAACAGGATGCCCCCCAAAGCATGAGTCTTAGAGGGATACGATAAACGAGAGATTTGAGAGAACAAGTCATCACCATGAGATGAAAATGTTGCCTCAATAAGAGCATGTTGTCAAATAGGAATCTGTAGTACATCAGTATGTTGACTAATAGAAACAAGTAACCAAACTCATGGCTATAGACCAATACAAGGCAGATCCATGAGAGGAATAAACAAGCATGGAAAATAGAATACAGCGTAGATCCATTTGATAGAGGACTCAAACTTGGACATAGTTACTAGACATACAACGTATATCTATGTCACACAGACACAAATTTGAGCATAGCCACAACCATACAAATGTGGATCCATGCTAGATACACAAAACTCCATCCCAACCTGGGAAAAGAAATGAGCACTTTAAACTAACACCCAGGGTCCTCATCCCGTCTTCCACAAAGTACGATTCTATCCATGTGATTACAATGATCTGAAGTCGAACATGTTAGAAAACACTCGATTACTGGCTAATGAGATGAACCGTTAACAAGTGAGAGGGAGATCACCATTAATGTCAATGATTCCCAAGGTACTCTAGTACAATCTACTGAGTGTGAATAGATATCCTAATGTCGAACACCCAGTTGATTCTATCGATTAAAGGTCAATGATGTGAACCTCTGTGGAGAGCGAGAGAATCTGTCATTAAGGCATATAGATCTCAAGGTACTAAATATTGTTTCTAAGACTATTTCCTGGATGATAAGCTGATGTCGACGAGAAAAGTCTCGTCGAAGGAGGGCCATGATGAGTCCCACATCGACGAAACGAAACTTGGAACATAGTTTTGGAATTATGTGAATGTAGTAACCATATGACTGACTCAAAGATACTGACACAAAGACTGTGTAGACTGGAATATTGTTCCACTGGTTTGAATGGTTCAGATCCACTGGTGTTTCACTGGTCTGAATGGTTCAGACCAGTCACTAACATAGATTATATTCTGGTGGTTTCGATATGTTTGTGTGTTGAAGTTTATTGCAGGTACATAGGGTAACGATCGAAGCATTACATTCCAGGTATCTACGGTGTCTAGGGAGAGTCTTCAACCTCTATCCTATATTTTTTCTAGATCTGAACCATTCAAACCAGTGGAACACCTTATGGATTTGAACCATTCAGACCAGTGGAACAATTTTCCAAATGGGGGATTGACTTCATGCATTGTAAGACTACCTCAGCCCGGGGCATGGTTACATCATCATAGCCATTGATTATTTCACAAAATGGGCTGAGGCTATGCCTACATATACCGAAGATGGTAAGACTTCCGCTCTCTTCTTGTTCAATCATATTATAGCTAGGTTTGGAGTTATGTAGTCCATTGTCACTGATCACTAACATAGATTAGTAGATTATATTCTTGTGGTTTCAATATGTTTGTGTGTTGAAGAGTATTGTAGGTACGCAAGGTAACGATCGAAGGGCATTTCTGTACTAGGCAGGGGTCGACCTAGTCATTGATATTTGTCACATCGACTAACAAAATTTTTGCAATCTCTATGGAGTGTCGATCACCATAATCCTGACTGTTGGATTTTCTTTGCAGTTGTGTCAGCTTGAAAATGTCCTCCTGCAGGTCCATAGTGTGCTTCATGGAGAATGTGGTCTCATTCATGTTCTAGTACACATCTTCTGAGGATATCATCTAATCCAATTTTGTATAAAAATCCATTGATGAGATTGTATGGTGCAGCCTTCATAGCTAAGATCTTATTTTTCTTGGTGCTCATACCTTCTGGTGTATGTCCATCTTCTAAGAACTGAGCTATTTCTTCTAGTTCCACTGGGACTGCTTCTATCCGAAATAAATGTGCATCAAGTAAGTCATCGTCAACTCCTGTCGATTCTTCTCTTGTGTCGATTCGAGATAAATGGTCGGGACCGACATTTAACTTGCCTGGTCGGACAATGACTTCAAACTCAAATTCTTGGAAGAGAAGTAGCCATCGAAAAATACTTCCATGATGGAGTGGTTTATTTACAAGATACTTCAGGTCCTGATGGTCGGTATAGAATACAAACGAGTTAGCTAAGAGATAATGTCGATAATTTTAGAGGGAAAAGACCATACCTAGGGCTTCTCTTTCTGTGGTCGAATAGTTTCTTTCAGCCTTGTTTAATTTTTTGCTGCTGTAAACTATAGGATAATCCATTCCATCATCTCCTGGTTGCGTTAGGATTACTCCTATTCCTAGCCCTGATGCGTCAATGTGAACATGGAATTTGATCAACCAGTTTGGAAACTTTAGGATGGGGGCTTCGACTAGTTTTCTTTTTAATTTTTTGAATGATATGTGGCATTCCTCTATCTAGTTAAACTCTTGATCTTCCCTTAGTATTTTTGTTGGGAAATAGGGCAGACTCGAGTTTTATACATTTAACTTCGCACCAACAAAAGACCCACAGTGTTGGCCCTTTCGGCAACAACCTGCGAACAGGTTGCAGTCTCACCCGAAATAGCTATGGGGTGCCGCAGAACCAGGTTTCTGCAAGCAGAAGAGGGATATTACTGTACCTTTAGCTTTTAACATATTATAAATATAAATCACAGAGCTTAACATTCACTTATTTAGATTCGTGGTTAGATAAACAAACAGTGCCTTGCGTAGCCCTTTACCGGGAATTCACAGCAAAGTTATGATCTACCAGTGATCTTTATTTATCATATATATAGATATTAATGCATGAAAGAACATAACAAAACACAACACAAAAGAACCACAACACCAGATATAACGTGGTTCACCCCCAGTGTGGGGGTTACATCCACAGAACTGCGTTTTATTCAACTTTCTACAAAAACCATAGTTCTGATCTGCGCACTCAGCTGTAGATCCCTCCAAGTCCTCAAAGACGCGCACACAGCTACAGGTCTCTACGCACTCAGCTGCAGATTCCCTTAATCACCCAAAACCCTCTGTGCACACAGCTGCAGAGGTCGTCCACGCACACAGTTGGGACTTAACCTTTCTTAAAAAATAAGCCTTAGCTTCGCATCAGTTCTTTTTACATCAAAATTGTTGGTAATAACTCCCGATTCGTTAATCTATTCATGGCTAAGCATTCATTTATACATTCATGTGACGGTTTATTTCACCTTCCGTCCAGCCTTTTC
>LPNX011003468.1:492804-516968 GCA_001517045.1 Pseudotsuga menziesii
CACGCCTCCACAAATCAACACGCTGCAGCATAAACCACCGTAACAAAAACTTACAGCGTGGAAGAATTAGGGTTTGCAGCAGAGAATCACCTTAACATAAACGCACATAATGAATGCACACAGGGGCAGACTGGCAGGCAGTCTGGCAGCCAGGAGGGCGCAGAAAATGCAGCAGGAGTTATGGCAGACAACCTGCTCTGATACCACTTGTTGGTAATAACTCCCGATTCGTTAATCTATTCATGGCTAAGCATTCATTTATACATTCATGTGACGGTTTATTTCACCTTCCGTCCAGCCTTTTCGGCTTCCAACTATTCCTATTTATTTATTTACAATATTATAATCCCTAACGGATTATATTCTAACAAAAATCCTAACCTGACTTATTTACAAGAGTGCCTATTTATACATCGCACTAATTACAAAACCATGGGCTTAAACCATGGGTACCCCGAACCCTAAACCCTAAACCCTGGACAAACCATGGGTTTATTACAAAAAGAGAACCTTAACTCAACCCCGACACCCCTAAGACTATTTTGAGTCATAACTCCACTTACAACTTGGACAAAAACCATGGAGTTACCAAAATTAGGGACCGTTAAGGTGCGCGCCCCAACAGGCCCCTAAGACTCACCAGTGTCCCGTCCCGGGATACTCTGCTGTGCTTCTGGTCCACGAACTTTGTCGGCGAGGAGAGTGTACTGCTTGTTGAGGCCGCGCATAATATTTTCAGTCGCTTGCACTTTCTCGACCAACTCCTGCAATACTGTGGCTGATGTTTGGCTCGCCTTTTCCTGCGCAAATGCATGATATTCCTTCAGAACTTTGAGTTGGGTATCCACAGTAGTACTCAACTCAAAAGCTTCGCTGATAAGCGGCTACATGGAATTTTCCACTTCTGTTGCTCTTTCTCTGCACGACTCAATTTCCTGCTGGAGTTCGTTGCTTCGCTTTACCTTGAACATTTTCTCCATAGGCGGCAGAGTCTTAATTGCCACTTTTACTTCATCCAACTTTGTCTGTCGCTTCCTGATGGTTGCTTGTAGCTGTCTGACTTCTGGATGTTCCTGTAATGTAGTCCAGGACACAATGCTGTCTTCTAACAGCTTTGCTGTGATGCTCACAATATCCGAGAGTTTTGCTACGGAAGCCTGAATGTCTGCTCGGCGTTGCTCCCTAACCTCTGGTGGGCTCTTTGGAGGGATGTGGAGTTGGAGCTCCGCAATCTAAGCGTCATGTTCTGCTTTGAGCTTCTCTATTTCACTACGCGATTGCTGTGCGTAGTCTTTCAACCTGGATAATATTTGCTCTGTCTCTTCCACCAGCTGTATGTCGAAGTCAGGGAGACTTCGACATGCTTCATCCAAAACTCAGACCAATGTAATCCGCTTACATTCTGCGTCCCTCTTTCACTGCTCTACGGCTTCCAGCTGCGATACGAGGCTATCATTCTTCTTCCTAGTATCGTCCAACTGTATTTGTGAATAATGGTCTCGGGCCTGGATTTCCTTTGCGATAGCTGACTGGCAAAGATGTAGTTCTATCATGGACATTTTGGTGTAATCAATTCCTACTGTCATGCTCATATCTG
Organism: Pseudotsuga menziesii; assembly: GCA_001517045.1. Taxonomy (NCBI): domain Eukaryota; kingdom Viridiplantae; phylum Streptophyta; class Pinopsida; order Pinales; family Pinaceae; genus Pseudotsuga; species Pseudotsuga menziesii. Next base: position 494,402 of record LPNX011003468.1, read on the forward strand.
CACAAGACACTGCATCAGTTATGATGAGGGCAGCGGTGGATACTTGGCGCTTGTTTTCTCGGGCTGGCCATTGCCTTAGATCGGGCTGCACACTTACTGAGGTAGTGCTGGCTATAGTGCTGGTCACCGATTGTGCTGCTAAGTCCTTCAGCTCCGATATGTGCTGTGCGACACCATTGATGGCATCCAAATGCACAGCTGCAAACTCTGACCATTTCTTGGTAAGAACTTCTGTGGAATTCGACAAAGCCTCATCAAGTTCCTCACTTGTCAAGCCGGGTGTGTCGTCAATATTATTTTCCTTTGACGCCTTCGCTTTCTTTCGGGGTGGTAGTTTGTCCACTTCCTCTACTTCTGGTGTCTTGCGCTTATCCTGCCTATTAGGGTCTGGAGTAGTCTTCACCGAGTCCTGTCCTTCTTCTTCATCGGTTTCCACTTCTCCGCCCTGGTTGCTGTCATGCTGCTGCGACTCAGTCTGTTCCTCGCTGTCTTCCAGGGGACCTTGCTGCTGCTGGTGACTAGGGCCTGCACCCACATTGGTAACTATGGGGACCGGAATGTGAGGTTGTTTTCCTACATCTTTCAACCATTCAACCGGCCAGTGCTGAACTATTGCCCGAATATCACCCTCAGTAACTACATATGGTAGCTTGAACCATTGATGCTGTGGATCTGCGCGGGCCTAGATGAAAGTATGATGCATGTCGGCGCTGAAGGTGGCTGCGCCGTCATATTGAGAGAATAACTTATTACTGATCCGTGGGGTTTTTGCGATCTAAAACTGGATATCCATTATATAAAAAGCAAATACATAATTTGTCATCTGTTGGTGTGCTTTATCCTGTGAAACCCACAGCGATGCGTACTTGGCTGCACCAGACATGTGCTCTGGCGCCTTAGGAAACTATGCCTCAATAGGTTCTTTCCATCCTACCAGTGTGATGAGGACGAGCAACCATGAGTATTGGAAGGGCCTACCTTTCTCCTACGCGTCGCGAGCGTCGTCCAGGAATTCCTGTGCAATATACTCTGCCCAGTTGTAGTTGTAACCTTCAGCGCAGTTTATAGCAATTCAGATAACTGGGGCAGGTACTTCAGTTGGTCTGCACTTGCGTATGACTTTGCAGGCTAAAAGCTCAGTTGCAAAGTGAATGTGTTGTTCCTGGATCGTGGAAGTGTGATACCCATGTTTTCCCTTTGTCAGGCCGAAACATTCCTTCATGGTTTGTGCGAGCTTCGTATCCTCATGCTTTGATGGAAATTCGGTCACCGGATTAGGGCCTGCTATTGGTAAACCAGTGATCCTTTGAATGAGCTCACCATTGATAGGGATTTTCTTGTCTCCTATCCATAGGTGGCCGTCATGAACTAGGGCTAGTAGCTGCTTAACCACTACGGTCACCTATGTGCCGCGACCAAAATGGGGAACGTCGAGCATCTTCAACAGACCAGCTTGATCCAAGCCGGCAGCCCACCGTTTGACTTCTAATAATGTCGCCCCGTTCTCATCGTACTTGAAAAAATGCAAATATGCTTCTGGTGCAAACTGTGGAAACTTGCCACGATCGCTTGTATCATGGTCAGAATACTTAAGCCGGTCTATCTTTCTTGTCATGGTCCCAACCAGCTGCACACCCGGTGGCAGTGAAGGGGTGCGTATTGTGAACTATTTGTTCCGCCGAGGTGGTTTAACTCCTGGTCGAAGAGGGGGGACATATGGTGGCCGCTGTGGTGCGATGTTCTCCTCTCCTTCACTCAAGATTTCTATTGACCCAGGTGGATTCATTCCGGGATCCTGTTGATGTTAATCTTCGTTTCGCTTAGAACAAACTTCAAGCTTGAACTGTTTCCTGCCAGACCGTGTTTGCATTGGTAGAGGTGGTGCTGGTAGAGTCTCCTCACATGCTGCAGGTGCAGGTGGGGGGTGGAAAATGTTCTGCAGACCTATCTTTTCAAATTCTCTCAATAAGTCCTGAAGTGCTTGATCGGCAGACATAGGTTCAATTGTGAAACTGCGGGATGTGATTTTCCCATGCCCGGGTATCTTCTTATACAATCCACCGATCAAATCGGTCATAAATGTCCATTGAAGGCACCAAATATGACAGAGATCCTGCTTCCACGGCACTAGATTTCGGCGGATATCCTTAGGACAAGCAGTTAAGGAAAATAAGGTACCAGCGCCACCAAGTTTGATTTCTTCTAACGGTCGTTTCTTTAGTTCTGACATACCTTTTCCTATTCAGCACAAGCAATCTCTATGACTGTGCCCTGCTAAGGACATTCGACACTTTTGAACATCATCTGCGATAGAGAGTCGAGCTTCTACCCACAACAAAAAGTTAGCCACAGCTTCAATGATTCCTTTTATTTCAAAGAACTTCATCAGACATAAGCCCTGATATTCATGGAGAAGTTGGGTTGCTCTGGTTACCATCACTTCATCCCAATAATCTCCAACTCCTATGTGAACTGTCTGCATCTTCATGGGCTGAGTCACTTCGAGGGCTTCGTCTGCTAGTCCGCGGACGTCGCAGTGTCCTTCTGACTCGGGATTATCACTATTGTACGGATCATCATCCTCGTCAATTGAGAGGTTGTACCATTCTATTGAATAAGCTGCTTGGGCTTGCCAATCAGGTCGGGATTCGATAGATTCTTGATCATCAAAGACCTTAGTATGGGTCAACCGAATAGCTACATCTAAAGCTGGACAGACCATATTAGTAGAAAAGGTAAGCACAAAACTATCAACAGTACAAACCCAACTTACAGTATCCCAGCGAAGCTCAGCCGCCGCGAACCAATTCTTTGCTATCAGGTCCAGAGTATGCACAACCTGATGTAACCATCCTTCCTGAGGTACATGCTTCCATGCATCGTAGCACCGTGCCACATGTTCCTGAGGGTTAGCCCTGCTTCACACCCCCTGGGGCTGATCCATAATTCTTAGGCGAAGAGATTTCTGACAAGCTGGCCAACTCGGAATGTACTTCTTATGGCTCTTCCACCATCTGGCTGTGGTGGCTCTGGATGCTGGATCTAGAATCTCCTATTTCTATGAATTCGATATCTATTCTGAGAATGGTGCACTAAACTTTTCTGGGTCTCCTGAACCATCATAAACGGGTAAGGCTCTTGTCTATGAGGTAAGCCATCTGAGAGACTTGGTAATCTTGGCACATTTGTGCCCATGTAGCTCATACAACCTGCTCTGCCAGTTCTCTAAACCATCATCTGAGTCCGTCATACAGGAGCCGTCACACTTCCAATCCATAATACCTTTGGCACTAGGATCAACATAATCTTCTTCCTTCACTGTAAGGTTATAGATATGCTCCAGAAAATCCTGATCTTCGTCTCTGAGTGGTTCTGTGTATCTTTCTCCTTGGGAGGGATCCAGTGGTAGGATGACTCGCAGCTCTTTCCCTTCGAAAGTCATTTGTTTCTTCTTAAGGTTAATAACTGCAGCATTTTCCATTTCCCATTCAATTCCTAACAAGGATGGATATGGATTGATGTCGTCAATGATCTCAATAACTTCGAAATCTGCTACAGTACAGACGCCATCAATATCTACTGAAGCATTAGGGAATCGTCCTAGTGGCACAATCTTCTACTGATTGGCTAATCTCAACTGTATAGGGGACCAATCAAGGGAAGGTTGTCCCATTTGTTCCCAGGTTTGCTTGGTTAAGACATTTACCTCTGATCCTAGGTCCAAGATAACATCAGTCATATCATACTCGCCTATCTGAGCATTCAATCTCATTTCCCTACCAGTTAGTTGGACATGATTAACAATTTTCTCCTTATCAACTCTTCTCTGAGGTTCACAGAAAGTGAGAACTTTTTGCAATTCCTTTAAAGCATTCTGATTCCTTAAGAGTTTCATACAGCTCTGTAAAAAGGAAGACTGTGTACTTACTTTATCCATCGAAGCTTCTTGCGGCTGTGGCTGCGCAGGGGCTACAGCTGTGGTAGAATCCCCAAAATATTGCATGGCATCCATGAATGTCTCCTTTTCTCTTTCAATATCAAAGGCAGGGACTTTCACGGGGGCCTTATGAACCCAGGCCTTGTCAGGCTGTGTCTCGACAGGCTGTATATGCGTCATAGCTCCAGTTTGGGTAACAACATTAATGGCTGGAGAAGGTCTTTGCTCAACTGAAATCATCTGAAGATTATGAGTAGGGGTACTGTTTCTTTCTTGAATCTTAGCTATCAACTGCGGGCATTGCTCAATCACATGGTCTACTGCTCAGCAATACCGACATGTCGTAGTGGGATTCTGACAGTCGTGAGCCAGATGTCCAACCTGGTTACAATTATAACACACCACCTGACTGTGTCCTCTGCCATCCATGCCACCATGACCACGACCTCCAAAACCACCTCTTCCGGATGCACCACCGTGGTAGCCATAGCCATCATGGATCTGTCCCTCATTTTGTACCCGATAGGCATCATATGTGCGCTCTTTCATGAGGTCATAACTGCGACACTCATCTTCATTATGTCCTACGGACTTAGAGAATTTGTAGTAAGGGTTCTTAGGAACTTGCACATACCTCTGTAGCAGATAGAAATTCTTAGGTCGATGCTGACCAGTTGTCCGACAGATCTCGCAATATAGAACAGTAGGATTGAACGGGTTTGGCGCACCAGTATTCAGGTAATTTCTTACCATAGGGCACTGTTCCTTGTCGTGACCTTCTGTCCGACATTGTATGCACCAAACCTCTTCGCGGCCGGTTTTTCCTTTCTTCATATCGCGAAGCTCCAAAGCCATCACTGCCAACTGCACTTGAATTTGACCAATACCAGAATTGTCTTCGACAGGAGCGGTTTCAAGATTCATCGCAATTTCCAGAGCCTCCTGCTGGTCAGCAACCTTCTGTTGCATGAGTGGGGTTCTGATATGTGGTAGCAGCGCTGTAATGAACCGTTCCTTGTGCTACATAGGTCCAATGGGGAAACTAACTTGGTCTAGCAGAACTTTGAATCTTTGGTCAAAATCCCACACTGATTCTCCACGCCGCTGCTGAATCTCTTTCAATTCAGTGATACACTGCGACTCAGATTTCGGCTTCTTAAATTCCTTTATCATGGCTGCTTTTATATCAGGAAATGCATGGTTCTGAGTGCTAGAGAACTTCATGAACCAGGTCAAAGCACAGTCTCGGAAAGAAGTAACCAACTGTGCTCTTTTTGTATCTTGATCCGTAATGGACTTAGCAGTCCACACTGCTTCGCATAAAAACCGGAACTATTTGGATCCTCTGATCCAGTTCCTTTGAAAACAAGTAGCTTAATGTCATCATGCATGTGGGCATAGTGGATCTAGGGGGGGTTGGTGGGGGACTGGGAGTAGCCGGGGGGGAACTTACTGGGGTAGGCTGACCTGCGACAAGGATACTCGGGCTAGGGTGACCTCCAGACTGTGATGGATTCTCAGGGATAATAGGTCTTCGCTGCGGGGTTACCGGGGGGTTTCCAACAGAAGGTGTTTCTTTAGATTCGGACTCTGCGGGATTTACAGGGGAATACTCGGTATGCTGACCCTAGGAATAGGATCCAAAATCTCTCTTGTACCTTTTGCCACTTCGTAGCAACCCACTTTGCTCGTCGAAGGTATTTACACTTACAACCATAGGTTAGTAATACAAAATATAACAGTCTGATTCAATGAGCAATATTCCTTTTTCAGCTAATAGCATTTTAATTCTCAAACTAAATGAATTCAAAAAATTACCCCTTGGTCCTTTGAAAAACTACCGCTCGGCTTCACTAAAGGAAGTACTCGTGTCAATGGCGAACTCCGTCACAAACGCTTCAAGGGTTCGCGTTGTCCAGAAATCAACAGCACGGGATATCTCGTTGTTCACCCTTTGCAGTATATTAATTCTTGCCGGAGTCCACCCAGGAAATTGAAGTTCTTGGAAGTTCGTCCTTCTCTCTGTTAACCTGGATAACCACTGGTGCAACTCTATGTGGATACTACCAAAGAAAATTTCATAGACGTCACAAAAAACATACCTTTGTAAAAAGTCGTTTGCACTACGACGCGGATCTTTGTTCTCTTGCTCAGCGAATTTCAGATAAATCTCATCAAGCCAATCACCAATTTCCTTCATAGAGGGTCTCCAGAACATAGCCCTCGAGGTACGACGTAAACCCCTTTTGAGCAGATACTGAGTTCAACTGGCAACGGAACCAATTTGTTGGGAAATAGGGCAAACCCTGGTTTTATACCTTTAACTTCACACCAACAAAAGACCCACAGCGTTGGCCCTTTCGGCAACAACCTGCAAACAGGTTGCAGTCTCACCTGAAACAACTATGGGGTGCCACAGAACCAGGTTTCTGCAAGCAGAAGAGAGATATTACTGTACCTTTAGCTTTTAACAGATTATAAATATACATCACAGAGCTTAACATTCACTTATTTAGCTTTGCTGTTAGATAAACAAACAGTGCCTTGCGTAGCCCTTTACTGGGAATTCACAGCGAAGTTATGATCTAGTAGTGATCTTTATTTATCAGATATATAGATATTAATGCATGAAAGAACATAACAAAACATAACACAAAAGAACCATAACACCAGATATAATGTGGTTCACCCCTAGTGTGGGGGTTATGTCCACAGAACTACGTTTTATTCAACTTTCTACAAAAACCACAGGTCTGATCTGCGCACTCAGCTGCATATCCCTCCAAGTCCTCAAAGCCGTGCACACAGCTGCAGGCCTCTGCGCACTCAGCTACATATTTCCTTAATCACCCAAAACCCTCTACGCACACAGCTGTAGAGGTCGTCCACGCACACAGCTGGGACTTAACCTTTCTTACAAAATAAGCCTTAGCTTCGCATCAGTTCTTTTTACATCAAGATCCTAACCTGACTTATTTACAAGAGTGCCTATTTATACAGCACACTAATTACAAAACCATGGGCTTAAACCATGGGTACCCCGAACCCTAAACGCTAAACCCTGGACAAACCACGGGTTTATTACAAAAAGAGAACCTTAACTCAACCCCGACACCCCTAAGACTATTTTGAGTCATAACTCCGCTTACAACTTGGAAAAAAACCACAGAGTTACCAAAATTAGGGACCGTTAAGGTGCACACCCCAACAATTTCTTCAAGAGGATAGGTCATATCTGAATAATATCTTATGATTTTTTTGTAATAGCTTGTGTGGCCAAGTAACACCCTGAATTGTTTGGGGTTTACTGGTGGTTTTAGGTCAAGGATAATTTTAATCTTTGCAAAGTCGACCTTAATACCTTCCTTACAGACAATGTTCCCTAATAATATGTCTATGGGGGTGACAAATATACATTTCTTGATGTTGAGGGAGAGTTGAATCTGTCGACATCTTTCCAGCATAAGTCGGAGCCATTTGCAATGATCTTTGAGCATGGAGTATATTGTCCAGTCATCAAAGTATACTACCATGGTTTTTTAAATGTATTCTTGAAAAGTTTTAACAACAATTCGAGAGAACAATACAGGTGTATTCTTTAATCCAAAAGGAATAACTTTGTAAGTAAAGGAACCAAATTCACACACAAAGGTTGTCTTCTTCTGGTCCTTCTTATCTATTGGTACCTAGTTATAGCCTGAGAATCCATCTGTAAATGAGTAGCATTCATGTCCTGCAACTTCATTCAAGATTTCATCTGCATAAGGTGTTGGAAATGGGTCTGTCAGTGTTACTTTTTTTAGTTCCCTGAAGTCGACACAAATTTTCAATTTGGTCGGGTCATTTTTCTTAGGCTGCACAACCATTGGACTTGCCCATTCTGATTGATCGATAGGGTAGATGATGCCTGCTACTAACATGTTATCAATTTCATTTTTGACTATCTCCTTGTACTTGTGAGCTAGTTTATAAGGTCTTTTCTTCACAGGTCGAACGTCAAGTTTAGTATCAATTTTCATTTCTCCCATTTCCTGGACTAAGCCTTTGAGGTCTTTGTAATCTCTTGCAAATACATCTTGGAATTCTCGTAGTAAGTTTACTATTTCTGTGGTCTGTTGTTTGCTCCAGTAGTCTCCAATCTTTTCCATTTTTGGTCGATCATCATTTGAGATGTCAAATTCTTTAGTTTTGACCTTAGCATCTAGCCACTCTGGTGCTTTGGCTTCATTGATCATTCGACTTCCTTCTTTGAACTGTGAGAATGTGGCAGGGAAGTCGGCTGCAGTAATTCTGTCGGTATCTATTTTGTCTATTGTTTCGACTTTCAGGATGGTGCAAATAGGTTTTGTTGTTTCAACATGGTTGGTCTTCCATCCAAAGCTTTTTTTTTGTGCTTTTGTTTTCTAATTGTAATCTTGTCGACTGAGGCTTTAGCTGTGTTTGTATTTTGTTACATTTCCTTATCTGTCGGCGATCTGGTAAGGGTTTATTTTTGGTCGGTTGGATAAATTCTTTAATTTGTTTCTTTTTTCGACCAAATTTTCATTTTGAGGTATAAAGTTGAAATCTTTAATAAAATTTTCCCTAAGTTCGTGCCATAAGAAGGTTTCACCTCTAGCTTCTTCCATCTTGTACCATTTGTTTGGTAAGTCGGCTAGGGTTGATGGGAACAAGTGTGGCCATGCTCGTTCATCCTTGTATCCAATGGGTTCAATTAGGCCTTGGTCGGCTAGTTTCAGGTATGTTCTTGACTCATAAAGTTGAGGTCTGCCCATTTGTTAACAAGTATCAGGAGTCATGATGTTTACTTGTGAGCCGAAGTCGAGCACTACTTGTCGGATGCGATAACCTTCGATTTCCAGGTCGACAAGTGGGTCGGTATCACTTTTGTCTTTTTTATTTAAGCTGCAGATGTTCTTTGTTTGTTTTTCAGGATTGGTACCTTTTATTTCATATAGCAAATCGATAAACTGAGATACTACATTATCTATTTGAACAAGCTGGATTAATTCATTTATTGTGTTAGGTCGATGTTCTGAATGTTTTCTTGTTGTGAAATTTATTTGAATACATTAGTTGCTTCGTTATATATTTGTTTTTCCTTCAGTGGGTGAGGATAGACATTTTTCTTTTTTATTTTACCGATTCATGGGTTATTAGCTCTTGTTTTTGTTCCTTGTCGAGTTACAATATGTAAATTTTTGGTTGTTATTACATCATTTTTTTTCACACAGGACAAGACATTAACATTTTTTTTGTATTAATTTTTTCTAACATGGTAGGGCAATCCTCTAGTGAGTGATCCCCTACCCCACAGTGAGTACATAATTTGAGATCAGTTCTATCCTTGTATGGACAGTCTATGTACCGATGACCCTCTTTATAATAGGTGAAGCACTGGATGGGTCGATGCGGTCGATTGTCGCGATTCCTAGGGAATTGACCTCTTCCTCCATAGCTTGGGCATCGATTGTCATACCGGCACTCATATCGTTGACCATCATATCTTTGACCATTTGGATCATTTGCTACACTGTTTTTTCTTGTTATATTGTGCCACTGCATTCGTTTAGTAGACCGCCTGATAGTTCTGTCTGTTCTTTATGTTTAACTGACAGTCGGTCGTGTTATGACTTTTGGTATCGCAGATGGCACACCAGGAGGCCTTGCTGTTCTTCATATTGAACGGGAAATATTTCATCGAGTGATCTTTGTGTTCCTGGAAAATGTTACAAAAGGACTTGGTCTGTACAAATCGAACTTCTTGTCGGCTATATTCTTGTCGACAGTTATCTTTCGAATGGCTAGACGTCGAGAATTTGGTGCACCAGATCTCCTGATTCTTGAGGCTTAACTCTTTTAGAGACTTCTGTACATTCTTGAGCTGTTCTTCCAATCTATGGTCCATGGGGTAAATGGGTATGTCTTCATCCATCTCCACCTGAAGAGCTTTTGTTAGCGCATCTTCGTAAGCTTTGAACGTCTCTAGGCTGATGTGTCGGTGTACTTTCTAAGATAGCCCTACAAGAAACCACTGGATTAGTAACTGTTCATCTATAATGTAATCCAATTGTCTCAGTAGGTATTTACAACTCTTATTGTAGTCACGGACAGTCTCCCCTGGGTTTTGTGATGTGGTTTTGAGTTTTTTTGCAGCCAGGTGCTTAGCATCTGGGGTTTTGAAAAATGACAAAAATTGTGCCTTAATCTCGACTTTTGTCGCTTTGGGTTGTCTTTCTGAAAAGGTCATGTACCACATCAATGCCATTTTCCTTAAGGCACTTGCGAGCTGTGCCATTTGTCTATCCTCATCTATAACTTGGTTGGCCTCCCAAGTCGAATCGCATATGAACCAGTGTCATCTGGGGTCCTCATCCCCTTCATATAGAGGAATGTGAGCTAATCCGTGACCCATGACCGAATCACTATCACTACTTTCATGAGGTGGAGGCGGTGGAGGTGGGGGTGGTGATGAGGGTGGTGGGGTTATTGGTGTGTTCATCTCTGTGGAATTCAGGTCGATGGAAATTCCGTTCCCATCGGTTGTCGATTCTTCGTCGACTTGCAGTCGTTTGATGTCGACTTCTGCTGTCAATGGTCCACTGCAACTATTTGTCCGCATTTCTGAATGTTCTATTTCTTCTAAAGCTGTATTTGGTGGGGGGGGGGTGCTCCTTCATGTGTTAGTAAGAGTAAGTGGATACTTTGGTTGGAGGGTGCCGCTTGAAAGGTCAACCAATTCCCTTCCTCTGGTCTACGTATAATGATGTGTCGGCCAGTATACGTTTCTTCGCCTAGTCGAATCCATATACTAAAGTCACTAGCTCGTAGTCGGAGGTCGTCTTTGACAATAGTCTGTATTCGAGTACGCAGATTCAATGGAGAGAGGGTTGTTCCTTCATTGGGAGCTCTTAATTGGAGAGATTTTGGTTGCTCTATCCACAATTCTTCCTCCTTAGGGTACGCTTCTTGTTCTACGCCTTCTTCATGTCGGTCATGATCCGACTCTGGTGGATTCTCTTCTCTGTCGGTCGCCCTAGGACTCCTTCCTCTATGCAGCTCTAATGCTCTTTGTCTTCTTGCTTCCCTTCTCTAGTGTCTCTCTTCTCTCTCTATTTTCTCAATTTTCGACATACCTTCATATGATACTATTCTCTTGAGTTCCTTTTTAGTTGACTGCTCATTACGGGTGACTGATATCTGGTTGTAGTCGACTAGGATCCACTATACTCTATCTCGACATATGACCAGCTACCCTCCATAGCCTACCCAACGCTTTTTAGAAAGCTCAGATAGTTTAGTTTATTTTCTTAGGAAGTATTCCCACTCCCTTTTTACAATGAAATTTTCCCACTTCCTCTGCTTCTCCACCCAGTTAGAGTTTGATGGCAGTTCATGAAGTGATGGACGAGGTTCGACAATATGTCCAACTCCTTTCTCAATCAAGAATTTGAATAGCAAGGTCGGTAGGGAGCACATAAATTGTTCGGTGAGATCTATGTAAAATTTCTCCTTGACTGTTTCGACTGAAGTTCTGTCTTTGACTGCTTGCTCCTCACAGAAGTCGTCGGTGATTTTCTCAAACCACTCCGACAAGTTTGTTCTACCTTCGCGGATCAGTTTTTCCAGCAACTATTGTTCTTTAATCCCGTCCGACTTTCTCATCCAGGAATTTCTTCAAAAGTTGGGGCACTGATTCGACAAACTTTTCATGCGTTTCTGTGAAAAATATTTCTTTTGCTTATGCGATTGTTAATTTTTTCCTTTGTGGATAATTCTGCAAATAGTTTGCAACTTTACGTTCCCACCAGTCCTTAATCTCCTACTCTAGTATCATCTATTTGCATACATGTTAAATTTTCATATGCTAAGCTAGATCATTAGTATTTCATTTCGATTTCATAACAAAAGCATATAAACAGGATCAATGAAAGATAGACAAGCACAACCATACAAAAGGAACACAAAGATTTATCCTGGGAAAACCCTAAAGGGAAAAACCCAGCAAAAGCTTCCTCAATATAGATGCCCCAAAAAGAAGGTAAAAGGTAAAACCAACAAGGAGATCAAAGCCTGAGCCTCCTCCTTCTCCAGCTACTCTTCTCTTCTCCACTAATGCGCTACACAAGTGAGAGTGTGTGTGTGTCAAATGAGGAGCACCACACCTCTATTTATATTCATCTGTTCACTTGAATTAACTCATTCGACATGTAGGCTCGAGTTAAATCATGTAGGCTTGAGTTACACATGTAGGCTCAAGTAACCACATTGGGGTGCTAATGACCCACCTTTACAATTAGAGGGGACTACCTCATTACTCTTATTAGTTCTTCTGATTAGAAGCATCAGAGTATAAGATAATACAAGTGGTTCTCCCGGTAGGACCATTGAGGACCACAAAAGACACATATAGAATATTCTTCAAATTTACAATATTTCAATACTCCCCCTTAACGAGAAGGGTATTCTACAACAACATCAACAACAACAATAGTAGGAGAGAGATAGAGGACATCATCAACATCATCAGGGTAATGCATCTATAAATCATTGGAAGCTTTTCAACATCATGTAGTCTTCATATTCAATCTTTAGTCTTCAGCATCATCAGTACTTTGACCGCTTCGATCAGCAACATCTTCAGCATCTTGACTCTTCAATCAGCATCAACATCTTCAGCACTTTGACCTTTCAATCAGCAACATCTTCAGCACTTTGACCTTTCGATCAGCAACATCATCTTCAGCACTTTGACCTTTTGATTAGCAACATCATCTTCAACACTTTGACCTTTCGATCAGCAAGATCTTCTTCAACACTTTGGCCTTTTGATCAGAAACAATAGAATCATCATACTCTGATCTTTCGATCAGAAACATCATCATGAAAACATCATGAAAACATCAACATCATCATCATCAAAATATCAGCATCATCATACTCTGATCTTTCAATCAGAATCATCAGTATTATCAGCCTCTGATCTTTCGATCAAAAACATCATCAACTGAACATCATCATACTCTAACATCAACTCATCATCATATTCTAATCTTTCGATTAGTACGTCGTCATCATCATACTTTGATAATATGGCATCATCATCATCAGGATCTCATCATCATCACATTCTGATCTTTCGATCAAAAACATCATCATCATCATCGCATTCTGATCTTTCAATCAGCAAACATCATCATCATCAGCAACATCATAATCATAAGCAACTTCTGATCTTCCGATCAAAAAACATCATCATCATCATATTCTGATCTTTCGATCAGAGAACATCATCATCAGCAACTTATGATCTTTCGATCAGAGAAACATCATCATCATCATATTCTGATCTTTCGATCAGAGAACATCGTCATCGTCAGCAATAGCATCATCATCATATTCTAATCTTTCAATCAGAGAACATCATCATCATCAGCAACTTCTGATATTTCGATCAGAAAAACATCATCATCATCATATTCTGATCTTTCGATCAGAGAACATCATCACCATCAAAACATCAACATCATCATCATCAAAACATCAACATGATCCTTCCTTTCGGAATTACGGGATCAACATGTCTGTGCTACTCAAATGATCCTTCCTGTAGAAATTACGGGATTTAGGTCTTTAGGGAGTTACTAACGATCCTTCCTTTCAGAATTACGAGATCAACACATCTGTGGAGCTTAGACGATCCTTCCTTTCGGAATTACGAGATCAAGTCTTTACAGAGCTACTAATGATCCTTCCTTTTGGAATTACGGGATTTAGGTCTTTACGGAGTTGCTAACGATCCTTCCTTTTGGAATTATGGGATCAACACATTTGTGGAACTCAGAAAATCCTTCCTATTGGAATTACGGGATCAACACATCTGTGGAACTCAGACAATCCTTCCTGTTGGAATTATGGGATCAAGTCTTTACGGAGCTACCAACGATCCTTCCTTTCATAATTACGGGATTTAGTTCTTTACGGAGTTACTAACGATCCTTCCTTTCAGAATTAAGGGATCAACACATATGTGGAACTCAGAAAACCCTTCCTAATGGAATTACAGGATCAAATCAATGATCCTTCCTTTTGGAATTACAAGATTTAGGTCTTTATGGAGTTACTAATGATCCTTCCTTTCAGAATTATGGGATCAACATAGTTGTGGAAATCAGACAATCCTTCCTGTTGGAATTACGGGATCAAGTCTTTACGGAGCTACCAACAATACTTCCTTTCAGAATTATGGGATTTAGGTCTTTACGGAGTTACTAACGATCCTTCCTTTCGGAATTACGGGATCAACACATCTGTGGAACTCAGACAATCCTTCCTATTGGAATTATGGGATCAAGTCAATGATCCTTCCTTTCGGAATTACAGAATTTAGGTCTTTACGAAGTTACTAATGATCCTTCCTTTCAGAATTATGGGATCAACATAGTTGTGGAACTCAAACAATCCTTCCTCTAGGAATTATGGGATCAACACACGTTCTCGAGTACCGAAGTCACCAGATCCGTTCTGAACCAAAGTTCAAGGATGATACAATCCTACCACCTTCTTGATGACCGAAGTTCACTGGATCCGTTCTAAACCGAAGTCCAAAGATGATACAATCCTACCACCTTCTCGATGACCGAAGTTCACCGGATCCATTCTGAACCGAAGTTCAAGGATGATACAATCCTACCACATTCTCGATGACCGAAATCACCAGATCACTTCTGGACATATGTCCCAAGATGATACAATCCCTCTTCATTCTTGAAGACTGAGGTCTCTGGGTCACTTTTGGGCAAGTGCTCAGGGATGATACAATCCCATTGCAACATCATTACTCCCCCTTTCGGGGAAGACCCTTTCGAACCACACCAAGCTTGTCTCGAAAGTATTCGAAATTCACTCAGGACAAAGGTTTCATCAACAAATCAGCAACTTGTTCATCATGTTAGAATAATCAACCCATAGGTTACCCATTTAGACATTAATTTAATTATTTTTTGTCTTATTAGCCTATTTCATGTGTCCCACCTTGTGCAAGTTGTCTTTTACCTCTCCATAGTGGTCAAACTTTCCTCATTTGACTCATGTAGCAGATGGGAAATACCAATGAATCAAATCTTCTTTATTCCTGGCCTCCTAGGTGCCCTTCTGTGTTTTCTGCTTTATTCCCTGCTTTTTCAGTGTTTTAAGGAAAATAGAAAAGCTAGACTAGGTGAGGTGAACTAGTTTTTTTTCCTCTTCATCCTCCACTCTTTTCTCCATGAAAAAGCATGTATGAGCTGCCATTCCACCACTCTTTATATTGCCTAATCCATTTTGCTAATTCGTGAGCTCCATGACAGATTTGGGATCAGCCTTTTACACCTATGGGGGATTTGCTTATTTTTAGTAAGGCTGCTTTATGCTAGATTCGAATTGATCCTCATGCATTCAAATCCTTGATGTATTTTATTTATACAGCAACCTATTATTATACAGGGTTGGATATTGTACACTGATTTAATATAGTTTAGTGTTCAGCTCCAATTTCAGTATCTTTTGTGAGTGATTTTGCATGATCAATTGTTAATTGTTGTGAGTAAAATTAATCTATCACCTGGTTCAATTTCCACATGGTATCAGAGCCATTGTAGATTGTTTCTCTCCTTCAAAAATTGTTTTGCAGGTTTGACATCAGTGACTAGGATCCTTCTACTGACAGCCGGGACATATTTTCTAAGCTATGGATCAATCACAGAAAACTATCTTGACTCCCTTCAATTTCTTTGAATGGAAAACAGAGATGGAGATATTGTTGAGAGAGAAAGACCTCTACAGGGTGACTATGGAAACAGAAGCAGATCCCAATGCAGCTGCATAGAAGATAAAATGGCACAACAGGAGGGATGAGGCTTATGGCCTCTTGTGTCTGAGTATTTCCAAAGACCTCCTTTTCCATCTTGATGGATTGACATCACTGAATGAAGTATGGGAGAAGCTTGCTGATATTTTTGGAAAGACATATGAGATGAGGGGACATCAAATCGAAAATGAGTTGATTTCTCTGAGTCCAACAAGCTTTGAATCCCTGCAGTTATATTTCTCCAAGTTCAAAGCACTAGTTTTGCAGCTAAAACAGTGTGGGATCGAAAATAAAGATGATCAGCTCGTACTGGCCATCCTCTCGAAGCTAGGCCCTGATTATTCAATGTTTGTTTCGACCTTCTATACCACAAAACTGACAGCTCGAACCTGGAAGATGCATAGCCTTGCAGATTTGATGGAATCTCTCACACAAGAACAGGACAAGCTGGTGATGATGGGCACCATCAAACCATCCAAAGATCAAGATTTGATTGCTGGAGATTCGAAGGTGGATTCAAAAAGAAAAAATAAAGCTAAAAATCCACCTGAGCAAAAGAGAGACAAGAAACAGTCTCCGGAGGATCTACAAGGTCCCAAGAAGAACTACCAGAAGAAGAAAAACAAAGGTGAAATGAACAAGTGCGCATACTGCAATAAGGGAAATCACTCTGAAATCTCTTGTATGAAAAATCAAATTGATATGCTGACCCAACTCCTGGAGAAGAATGGCATCTCCCTTCCAGAAAGCTCAAAGAAGAGAGAAGGAGGATCAAGTTCAGATGACAGAGAGAGAGTTCATGCATTGGTTGCTGGCACATCAAGCTCACCCAGTTTTATCATTGATTTTGGAGCTTCAAGACACATGGTTTCGACTAAGGAGGCCTTCTCCTCACTAGACAAGTCGAAAGGACCATCTATAGTACTGGGAGATGAATCTCTCACTGAAATTTTAGGCAAAGGAAGGATAGATCTTGATCATGGTCAGTTCAGCAATGTGCTGTATGTGCCTGGTCTTGCCTCCAACCTCCTATCAGTGTACCAGATGACCCACACTAGGTATCCTAAGAAGGTCATATTCTCCCCTGATGAAGTTGACATCACAGAAATATCAAGTGGTAGAGTCATTGCAAAAGGAGTTGCAAATCATGCTCAAAAGGTATACATGTTCTCACACTTCCTACCCTACTCAAACCCCTCTGCTCTTCTGATTCATGCTAATGAAGCTAGAAATATTTGGCATGAAAGATTTGGACACCTAAACTACAAATATCTTTATGATCTTAGTGAAAAAGAGATGGTCATAGGGTTTCCCAAGATAAAATTTTCCAAAGGAGTCTGCCAAGGTTGTATCCTAGGAAAACACCCAGAGCACAAATTTGAGAGAGCTAGTCATGAGAGAACCTCTGTACCCCTCGAGCTGATCCACAGTGATGTTGCTGGCCCATTCCCTCATATGTCCATGAGTCAGGCTAAATATGCATTGAATTTTATTGATGACTTTTCCAGGTATTGCTGGGTTCACTTCCTGAAACACAAGTCTGAAGTTTTTGGCCTATTCAAAGTCTTTAAGGCTTTGGTTGAAAACCAGTCTGGAAGGAAACTCAAGGCCCTCATATCTGACAATGGTGGTGAGTATGTCAAGTCTGATTTTATTAATTATTATGCAGATGCAGGTATTCAGATGCAACATTCTATCCCTTACACACCACAACAAAATGGTGTTGCTGAGAGGAAGAACAGATCACTGAAGGAGATGGCAACATGCATGATGGAGGCCAAAACTTTGCCACCAAAGTACTGGGCTGAAGCTATCAACTATGCAGCCTATATTCAGAATAGGGTTCCTCATAAACAGCTTGATGGTATGACCCCCTTCGAAGCATGGAGTGGGCACAAGCCAGATGTGACCCATTTCAGGATTTTTGGCTCAAAGGCTTGGGCTAGAATTCCAACAGAGAAGAGGAAGGATTTGCAGCCCCAAAGCCAAGAGTGTATTTTTGTTGGATACTCTAAATATTCAAAAGGGTACAAGTTGATAAATTTGAGCACAAACAAATCCTTCATTGAAAGGTGTGTTCAGTTTGAAGAAGAACCCCTTGCAGCAGTGGAAGTTGGTGAAGCCTCTTCACCACCTGAACCTCAAGAAGTAAGTAAAGAGTTTGTTGAACATGCTGATTCTGATTTTTCTAATGGATATGAGTTTATTGCAGACCTTAACAGCCCTACAAGGCCAAAATGGGCAGCCAAGACACTACATGCAGTAGGAGAGCTAGCTGGGGATCCCAATGACCCAAGGAGGACTAGATCTCAGTTTGAGAGTGGTCTGTGCATGAAGGATCCTATGTTTGCTGAAAAATGCTATTTGATGGTGGAGTCTGATCCTCAAACATATGAAGAAGTAGCAGGAGATCCAATATGGCAAACAGACATGAAGGAGGAGTTCATATCACTCCAGAAGAGCAACACATGGGAGCTAGTGGATCTTCCTCCAGGAAGAAAGTTAGTCTAGTGCAAGTGGGTCTATAAGACCAAATTTGCTGCTGATGGTTCACCACTGAAGTACAAGGCTAGATTGGTAGCCAAGGGCTACTCACAGGTTCAAGGAATAGATTACAATGAGACTTTTTCCCCAGTGGCAAAGATGGATTCCATCAGGCTAGCCTTAGCCATTGCAGCCTCAAGGCAATGGGAGGTACATCACATGGATGTAAAATGTGCCTTCCTGAATGGATATCTCACTAAGGAGATATATATGCAGCAGCCTCAAGGTTTTTCTACTAACCCTTCTCTTGTGTGCAAGTTGAGAAAGTCATTGTATGGGCTAAAGCAAGCCCCCATGGCTTGGTATGCCAAGATCGATAGCTTCTTGCTATCACTGAATTTCGTTCGGTGCAAATCAGATCCAAATGTCTATTTGAAGTTAGTTAATGGTTCATTAATGATCATTGTGTTATATGTTTATGACCTCCTCATTACAGGAAGCTCAAAGGCTGAGATTGCTTCCTTAAAAAGAGCTATGAACCAAGCCTTCTCCATGACAGATTTGGGGCTCTTAAGTCAATTTTTGGGGCTTGAGATTGCTCAAAACAAAGCTGGAATAAAGGTGCACCAGTCCAAATATGACTTGGACTTGCTAAACAAATTCATAATGAAGGATTGCAAAGCAAGCAAAACTCCTTTCCTTTCAGGAGTGAAGCCGGAAGAAGTTGATTCTTCACCTATGGTAAACAATACACTATATAGGCAATTGATTGGATGTTTGTTGTATTTGACACATACTAGACCTGATATTTGTTATGCAGTAAGTGTGGCTTCTAGATACATGGATCAGCCTCATGAGATCCATTGGAAAGTATCCAAAAGGATCCTTAACTTTGTTCAGGGAACAAGGACACATGGGATCTTCTATAAAGCAAAATCTGATCTTGATTTGATTGGATTTACTGACAGTGATTGGGCAGGTGATAGCACAGATAGAAATTCCACATCAGGATATGTGTTCATGCTTGCAGAAGGGCCAATCAGCTGGTCAAGCAAGAAACAGAGTGCCATTGCACTCTCATCTACAGAAGCAGAGTACAGAGGAGTTGTTAATGCAGCAACTCAATGTTTATGGTTGCAGGGTTTACTTGGAGAGTGTGGCTTCGAACCAGAGTACTCAACTACCATCTACTGTGATAACTAGAGTACCATTCAAATATACAAAGATTTAGTTCAGAAGCAGAGAACCAGACACATTGAGATCCATATGCACTACATCAGAGAACTTGTGCATGATGGCACCATTCACCTACTCTTCTGTTCATCTTCAGAACAAGTAGCTGATATCTTCACCAAATAATTTTTTGGTAAGACCTTCATCAATATCAAATCACTGTTGGGGATTGCTAATCATGCTGTGAAAGCATGAGTGAAGACAAGATTCCAAATTTTGTTTTACAGTCCATGTTTAAGGGAGGATTTTCCCAAGTTGGTTTTGCCTCTTTCCTTGTTTAAATGGACATGCAGTATGTAAAGGGTGACTAAGCCTTGTTTCTAGGCCCTATAATTTTCTGATATCTTACTCATAAGTCAGGATTAAGGGGGGGTGTTAGAATAATCAACCCATAGTTTACCCATTTAGACATTAATTTAATTATTTATGTCTTATTAGCCTAGTTCATGTGTCCCACCTTGGGCAAGTTGTCTTTTACCTATCCATAGTGGTCAAACTTGCCTCATTTGACTCATTTAGTGCATGGGAAATCCCAAGGAATCAAATCTGCTTTATTCCTGGCCTCCCAGGCACCCTTTTGCTTTTTCTTCTTTATTCCCTGCTTTTTCAGTGTTTTAAGGCAAATAGAAAAGCTAGACTAGGTGAGGTGAACTAGTTTTTTGTCCTCTTCATCCTCCACTCTTTTCTCCATGCAAAAGCATGTATGAGCTGCCATTCCACCACTCTTTAGCTTGCCTAATCCATTTTTCTAATTCGTGAGCTCCATGACATATTTGGGATCAACTTTTTACACCCATGGGGGATTTGCTTATTTTTAGTAAGCCTGCTTTATGCTAGATTTGAATTGCTCCTCATGCATTCGAATCCCTGATGTATTTTATTTATATAGCAACCTATTATTATACAGGGTTGGCTATTGTACACTGAGTTAATACAATTTAGTGTTCAACTCTAATTTCAGTCTCTTTTGTGAGTGATGTTGCATGATCAATTGTTAATTGTTGTGAGTAAAATTAATCTATCACCTAGTTCAATTTCCACACATTAGTAATCACATACTGGAGCTTTATGGCTCCTTTCTACATCATGTCTTGAATGTAGAAATACTTAATTTCTATGTGCTTTGATCTATCGTGGAACACAGGGTCCTCTGTCATCTTTATACAGCTTTGGTTGTCACATAGAATTACGGTAGTGTCCAACTCTAGATTGAATAATCCTGACAGCAAATTCTGCAGCCATATGGATTCACAACTAGTAGAGTAAGCTACTAAATATTTTGCTTTGGCTGTGCTTAGAGCAACACTAGACTGCTTTCTGCTAAACCATGAAATCATAGTAGATCCCAAACTATAACATCCACCTGATGTACTTTTTCTATCTGAGACACTTCCAGCCCAATCTACATCTGTGTATCCATACAATATATACTCATGGATACCATCATAGTATAGACCAAGGTCTATAGTCCCTTTGAGATGTCTCACCACATGTTTTGCAGCTACTAGGTGAACCCGTCTTGGTTGAACAAGATATTGACTTAAGGTGTTCACAGAAAAACAAATGTCTGGTCTGGTATTTGTTAAGTACATCAATGACCCAATGATCTATCTGTAATGAGTTACATCCACTAACTCTGATGAGTCATCAGCTAACAGCTTCAGGTTAGAGTCCATGGGTGTGGCCATGGATTTGCATTCCAACATATTGAATCTCTTCAATATCTCTACCACATACTTTCCCTGGTTGAGAAATATTTATTCTGAACTTTGTCATATTTCCAGACCTAGGAAATAGTGCATTAACCCAAGGTCTTTCATCTCAGATTCTTCTGCTATTTTCTTCTTTCTTTCCATGATCTGTTTCTCCTTCCCTGTCAAGAATAAGTCATCCACATATAATAACAGGATGACAGGTTCATCTTCTACAACCTTGAGATAAAGGTTAGGATCATCTTTACTCTTGGTAAAGCCCATAATTGACAGGAAACTATCTATCCTTCCATACCAAGCTCTGGGAGCTTGCTTCATGCCATAGAGGACCTTCTTCAACTTACATATATGAGTCCACCTGTCTTCAACTTCAAATCCTTTTGATGTAAAATTCTTCCCCAATCATACCATTAAGAAAGGATTGTCTTTACTTCATCATGGAAGCAACTACCATCATAGTTCTGAAGGAAGTGTACCTTGCTTCCTGGAGTAAGTGTCTCTTTAGAATTAATTCCCTCTTTCTTATAGAAACCTCTAGCCACAAGTCTTTCCTTACTTCTATCAGCAACATATTTTTATCTTGCAAATCCATTTGTAAGATACCACATTCTTTCTTTTTGGTTTGAGTACTATATCCCAAACATCATTCTAGTATTCTTTCATCATAACATCTTCCATGAGTTCATCTTGTCAAATCATCAACATATCCTAGTTTTCTGCATTCAAATTTGAAGTTTGGAACCCACTTTACCCTTGGTAAAGTCTCGATCCATCACGAAGCTATCCATCATGTCATACCATGTCGAACTCAGATATCTTCCGTAGTCACTCCCCCTGAAGTGGAGTATCATCTTCCCTCTACATTTTGTACAGGTGGTTCTATGCTTGATATATACTGGTCAATAGAGTATGTCATGTCATAGTCTATTCTTTTTGAGGCAAATCACGAACCTTGCTTTGTATACTTGTTCTTGTAGATCCATATGGAGGATACTACGTACTTCCCTTTATGTCTCGAAATCATATCATATACATCATTCCCCATGATCAACTATTATTCTTTGATCATAGCTTCTTTCATAGCATTCTTTTCTTCATCTTGAGTTATCTCTCGTACCCATGGTGGTCTTCATCCTTCGAGGTAGATCTACTGCTCTCTGAAGCTTTTTCTTCCATCATGGTGTCTCTAACCCTGGGAGCTTCAGATTTTATTGGAGTGAATCTTGAATTATCATCACTTGTTTTGCGGAAGAAGTCTCATCCTTCTTGTAGGAGGTTGTACAGGACCTTTCCTACAATTCAAATGCACCAGTTGCATGGTTAGAACTATTTCATAAAACATATGCATAACGA
>LPNX011003468.1:517116-586285 GCA_001517045.1 Pseudotsuga menziesii
CCATCTTCTTCTTCTCTTCTTATGATTCGAGCTGAAAGTAATCACTTCCTTCTGGCATACGTTCTTCACATGAATAAATCCCATGATCCTGGGAGGTCATTCAAGGTGGATATCACCACTTCTGCATTCTTCACCTCTTCTTTTACCTCTTCAATTTGTTTCTTAAGGTCATCTTCCGATGTATGTTCTTTCCTTCAATTATCTTGGTCAAGGAATCAAACATCTCTTTCAGTGTCTTTAGGAAAGACACTTGTGGTACAATTTGATCCGTGACTGAATCAATAATGATCTTCTTGGCCTTGACCAAGTTCTTCTGGTGTAAGGCTTTGAGCCTCAGAACTGTAACCTCTCTACTCATGTAGGTGTCCAATTCATTTTCTTCAAAGAATCAAATAATTCCATGCTTGGAAGGTGTCAACTTCATCAATCTTATCATCAATCTGATGTGATAGATCACTTTGAAATGATAACCTCAAATGCAAATAGCAAAAGATTAGATCTTACCGATTTGAGGTGTCTGTCCTGCTTCCGGAGCTGGCTGATCTAGGGTTTGTCAGAGAAACCATAATTTTCAAAACTTGGAATCTTTTAGAAATGACTAGATAGAAATATATATCTCTTCAAATGGAGCTATCCAATGTACTCCTTTTCTGAAAACAGTAGAGGGAAGCTCCCGGAATAGGAAGCCCTAGTTTTCCAATTTCTTCTGCAGAAATGCCTGTCACTATTTCTATGATATCTCATAAATTGATGCTCCTCTGTGTCTACAATTTTTCACTAAGGTAACCTCACATGTCCTGGATCCAAAACCATAGGTTTAATCAAAATTTCGTTCACCAATTTGGATTCAGGATCCTTTTCCCAAGGTGACCTGTTACAAGACTGTTCAGAACAGTGAAGTTGTACAGCCTTCCACGTGTCACTGTTTCATCTTCTGATTCTGAAATTTGGACCACAGAAAGTGAAGTCCATGATTTTTCTGCAACATCTTCATGAATTCAATTTGGATCTTTGCAGCCCAATATATAGCAATTTTGCGCAGGTGTCCTGTTTAGGGATGAATTCTGGAAGAGGCTGGAACCCTAACTTGGAGGAATCATATCTCCCGAAATATAGCGAATCGAAGGCTAAAGTTTGGACAAATTGTACATAAGGAATTTATATTTTGCCTCTACATATTTCAGCTCTTGATCCTTCGCCAATATTAGGATATAGTGAATGTACCAAAACTTAGCAGTTTTAGTATTTAGGGTTTTTCTAGCTTGGGGTCAAACTAGGGTTTGACTTTCTCGAAGTTTCACCCAACCAAATTTATTGATCCAGGTCTCTAAAATTCGATTTTGATGAGGAGAACAATCCTATTCTAGGCTCACTCAAAAATTCCTCTTCTGTAGAAAGCCCTAATTTTTTGCACCAAAACTGAAAATGCTCGGAATCAAATTCCGCTTCGACAGAAAGATGTGCCTTTCAATGGAGAGTCAGTCTAGCCTTCTTTTGTTGATCGATTGTGGATAGAGACCAAAAAATTAAGAATCCCTATCTTCTATAACTACACAATTTCTTCTTTCAGGGTGGCTCTGATACCATGTTAAATTTTCATATGTTAAGCTAGATCATTAGTATTTCATTTCGATTTCATAACAAAAGCATATAAATAGGATCACTGAAATATAGACAAGCACAACCATACAAAAGGAACACAAATATTTATCCCAGGAAAACCCTAAAGGGAAAAACCCAGCAAAATCTTCCTCAATATAGATGCCCCAAAAAGAAGGTAAAAAGTAAAACCAACAAGGAGATCAAAGCCTGATCCTCCCCCTTCTCCAGCTACTCTTCTCTTCTCCACTAATGCGCTACACAAGTGAGAGTGTGTGTGTCAAATGAGGAGCACCACACCTCTATTTATAATCATTTGTTCACTTGAATTAACTCATTCGACATGTAGGCTCAAGTTAAATCATGTAGGCTCGAGTTACACATGTAGGCTCAAGTAACCACACTGGGGTGCTAATGACCCACCTTTACAATTAGAGGGGACTACCTCATGACTCTTATTAGTTCTTCCAATTAGAAGCATCAGAGTACAAGATAATACAAGTGGTTCTCCCAGTAGGACCATTGGGGACCACAAAACATTCATATAGAATATTCTTCAAAGTTACAATATTTCAACAATACATTACAGTCGTGTACTATCGGCAACAAAACCAATGTTGTAATCTCATAGATCACATAAGGTTACCAATAATACACACTAAAACATATATAAATATAAAACAGAGACAAGATATAAGAACAGATAGGTGAATGAACAGATTATATTATACAAGTGAGTCCATACAACACAGAGAACTGAATTGAGTTGTCATCTGGCTCAACAGCCTAATATATATGATTAGAGAATGGTTACAAAATAACTACTTGTCGGTTCGGTGAACTGACACGACCTTAGGTGGTCAACCTAATCTCTAGCTTTTAGTCGGCTGATCGACTAAGTCAGCCCATCGGCTTAGTCGGCTAAACGACTAAGTCGGCTCTCATTCAAGTCGACTTATCGACTTGCTCCTTCTACACCAGGTATCTCCGGTGTCTAGGGAGAGTCTTCAACCTCTGTCCTCTATTTTTTTTGGATATGAACCATTCAGACAGTGGAACACCTTGTGGATCTAAACCATTTAGACCAGTGGAACAATTCACCAAACATATTCCTTAGTCACTAACATATTCCTTAGTCACCAAACATATTCCTTAGTCACTAACATAGATTAGTAGATCATATTTTAGTGGTTTCAATATGTTTGCGTGTTGAAGCTTATTGCAGGTATACAGGGTAATGATCAAAGCATTACATTCCAGGTATCTATGACATCTAGGGAGAGTCTTCAACCTCTGTCCTCTATTTGTTCTAGATCTGAACCATTCAGATCAGTGGACCACCTTGTGGATCTGAACCATTCAAACCAGTGGAACAATTCACCAAATGGGGGATTGACATCATGCATTGTAATCCTACCTCAGCCAGGGGGCATGGTTATATCATTGTAGCCATTGATTATTTCACAAAATGGGCTGAGGCTATGCCTACATATCCAGAAGATGGTAATACTACTACTCTCTTCTTATTCAATCATATTATATCTAGGTTTGGAGTTCCACAGTCCATCGTCACTAATCACGGATCCCATTTCCGTAATCAAATGATGGAGGAACTGATTTCCAAGGTAGGGTTTCGTCATGAAAACTCTACACCGTATTATGCACAAGCTAATGGTCAGGTAGAGGCCATTAACAATGTTTTGAAAATTATGCTTCGTCGGATGGTTGGAGACCATAAATCCAACTGGAACCACATTATTTTCTCCACTCTTTGGGCTTATTGGACTTCTATTAAAACAACTACTGGTTTCATGCCATTCTAGCTTGTCTATGGACTCGAAGCCGTCTTGCCGATCCAATGTCAGATTCCATCTTTAACACTTTCCATCGAAATTATCCTAGACACTTCCACAGAGGAAGAAAGATTTTTGTATTTGAGTAACCTTAACGAGACTCGCAGAGATGCTTCCTTGGCTAATGAGGCACATAATAAATGCATTAAGGTGCAATACGATAAATTCGTCCAACCTCATGTCTTTAACAAGGGTGACCTAGTCTTGACTTATGACCAGAGATATGATAAACTACGTAAGGGTAAGTTCAAGTCCATGTGGTATGGACCTTTCATTATTTCTAAGGTGTTAGAGAAACGAGCTTACAAGCTTGTTGATTATGATGGAATCCCTTTGGGACAACCTAGCAATGGGTTGTACCTGAAAAGGTACTATGCCTAGGTTTTCTTGGATAGTATCTTGTATATATGTATATTGATTGACTTTCAGTGTGCTTTTAGTATTTTCAAGATGGTTTTTAGTTTTAGTGTCTACATCTATTTATACTATGTTTTGGTCATGTAGATGGCTTTCCATGGCTTCGCTGATGGTGCTTACCACCATACCTTGAATCTCGCCTCGGCTGATTGGCTCCTCTATTCCCCAGCTGAATATTTGGTCAGTTCAGGATCGGTTTACATAGGTCCCGCTACTAATAACATCACCGAGTATGAAGCGGTCATCGGTCTTTTGACTGAAGCTGCCTCCCAAGATGTTCATGATCTAGTAGTCTTGATGGACTCATAGCTCGTGGTTTGTCATTTAAACCATGTTTACACCATTAGGAACCCGATGCTCCTCCATTTATTCCGGAGGGTACGTTTGCTAGAAATATCATTTGAAACTATTACTTATAGGCATGTCACTAGGAAACATAATGTAGTTGCTGAATCATTGGCGAATTACATCCTAGATTGGCATATTGCCCATTCAGGACGTTAAATCAAACATGCTACATTGTAAATAAACATTCAAAGACACATAAAACTCATAGAAAATGCATTTTTCCATTTGAATCATATAAACACCATGTAAAAGTCTGTATATAAATATATACAAAAAAGTTTACAAAACGTAGGTCCCGATACCTCATCTGAAGCACGTATGCTTTCAAGAAAAATCATCATACAAAATCTTGAAGCTCTCATCTTTCAGTACATATCTCAAACACTACTGGTGCTCGTGATAGCACATCACTGCTCGAGCTACCCTACGTAGCAGCCTACTAAACCGACCTGGTACTCCCGCTATGGATCCTTCATATCTCATTGGGAGGTCATCTATGTCAACATTTTGGATATCCAGAGTCAACCTCTCCAGGTTCTCCTCCAACTCCCCGGTGATATCATCACCCTGTGGTACAAAGCGGGCTCCAGCTCGCCTATCCAACGGAGATGCTCCTCTAGGTATCGCTGCTCCAACATATGCATGAGAATATATAGGTCTCATAACTTAACATAAAAAATATAAAACTTTAAAAAACATAAAAACATTTCATCCATTTTAGGGTTTCTTTCTTCTCACCGATGTCACCCCACTGTCCATGAGGAGGGAGTGGTAGGTCAGGATCTCTGGTGAATTCTGCGCCTACGCAAACATAATCCTCAATCATGAGGATCTTTTATTGTATCCATATAAAGAATAGATCACTATACTTCACCCTTCCCCTACCCGCTCCTATGCGAGCCATGACCTGGACCCACCTCAGCATACAGGGGTCCCATGCTCTCAGAATCTGGAATACCACTTCAGGTCTCATCTATGGAACCTAGTCAAAGAAGAAGCAGGCTAAAATGGAACCAAATCCAAAATGCTTTAGCTCTCCTTATCGACACTTAGTCAGCTGATCCTTGAAGATTGCAAGCATGGCTTCCACCCAGTTTAACACCGTGGGTGCCATGGCCTCTATGGCATACAACATGTGTGCCCTGGAAGCCTGGTGCACACCCTGACTCCTGGACACCCTCTACATGGTAAAAAAAATAGTCTGTAGAGCCCTATCTGTCACTGCCATGATGGGGATCTTCTTCCTCGATGTACCTGCCCCTGGTGCACAATGTCGATCTATAATCTCTCTGCTAGTAATGTCCCTACCACGGGAACCTGTCAGTGAGATGGGGGCACCCTGTCTTGAGAGATCAGTTAGGAAGTAGATATCCTCTACCTCCACTGTAAGTATATGGGACCCCACTTTGAAGTACTACTGCTCTGGATTCCAAATTTGCAGTATGTGTTGCAGTAACCTTTCATGCAACACCATGCTTCGGGTCCGAAAGAACTTTAGGAGCCCACAGTCCCATAGTGCGGCAATAAAGCCCACATTTCTCTCAGTAGTAGCATCCTCATTTTCATGTGTTCTTTCTTTCCATATCACCATGTTTTGAGCAACCTAGACCTGCCAAAAACAATAATGGTATGCATTAGAATCATCCTTAAATCATTGGAAATCAAAAGAATGAATTTATATTGCCCATACTATTAGTTTAAATTATCCACGGTCATCACCGTGTATGCACCATTGGAGACAGGTGGTGGCACCGCCTGTCCACTCTGTTTTTAGCGCGGTTCTTGGGTGGTACCACGTATCCCGAAAGGGGTATCTACGGTGCCTGCATTTTGAGTTTTAGGGATTTCCATATGGGCCCAAAACCCCACCAAATCTCAAAATAAATGCTATGAAATGGAAGATAAGGGTCTTAGCTGTTACCTACAACTGACGATGCTAAAAACAGACTGTGGAAACTCCTGGTATTAGTTGTGGAAGACCTGGATAAGAAAATGCTCCAAGTGCTCTCTGCTACAGGTAAATAGTGAAATGATTCGATTTTCTACTATTTACTTGACTTATATAGCCATTTTTAGGTCCAACTTACTATAGTCTTTGATGTAAAATCATATTTTAATCAAATTTTATCTGCCGTAATCCCTTAATTCTAGTCTTAAATGCATTTAACACTTGTTTCTAAGTCGTTTGCAGGATAAGAGAACTTTAGTAAGAAGCTTTGAAAGTTTGTTTATGGCTTTTTCACATTTTCACAAAACAGAAAAGGTCATTGAGCGTTTATTACGACACTTTGACACGCTCATTAAAATCTAGTATCAAAGGTCCGAGTCCATTTCAAGTTTCTTTCTAGGCTCATAAAAATCAACATTGTGTAAAGAAGCGTCATGGAGTCCTCTTTTCGCCTCTTTTTCAGGCTCCTTAAATACGAAAAGGTCGTCAAGTCCATTTCCGATTCTTTTCAGGCTCGTAAAATATAACATTGTGTAAAGAAACCTCATGGAGTTCTCTTCAAACTCTTTTCAGGCTCCCAAAATACAAAAAGATCGTCGAGCGATCTTGTCTTCTTCATGCTCGTTAAAGTATTTGAAGAGTCGTCCGTCTGACGGTAGGTTATCTCTTTTTCGGTTTAGATAGGACTATTTACGAAAAAGGAAGACTCTAGCCAATAATGACTAGAAGAGTTCTCTAAGGTATGATTTTACACTTTTTCGGGCCTTAGGGACTAAATCATATGAAAAAGGACCCCTTTGGAGTCTTCTTCCGTATTCATTCAGACTCTCTAAACATGAACGATACCGAGTTTTCTTTCAGTGGAATCATTAAATCAAACATTGAGAGACCCGTTTTGGAACGAACCCCTCCTCTCTCAAGTTCGTAAAATATATGAGTCTGGACTTGTCTTTCGCCAAGCTATATCGAGTGTTTGTTACCCTCTCCGAACTCATAAATCCAAAAAGAGGCACTCATCAATCATGATGGGGGAAATGGGAAGGGAATCATTTTGCAAATAATGGCAGTTGTTTGTCATTAGCTTTGGACATGGCACTTGTCTGCACAATCATGTCAGTTAATTGGGTATTTAGTTGATCTCCTCGATGATCCACTTTCATGAGTCATGTCAATCCTTTGAGTCTTTCAAAAGAATGCATTGTCCACTATTGCATTGTGTGTCTGTCCCATTCAGTAATGCTGCCAAGTCTTTTTGTCATGCCGCCCGATGTTCAAAGGGAATTTGAAAAAGTTTTGCCTCTGCAGTCTACATAGTATTTGTGTCAATATCTTTGAGTCAGTCATATGGTTGCTACATTCACATAATTCTAGAACTATGTTCCAAGTTTCGTGTCGTCGATGTGGGACTCATCATGGCCCTCCTTCGATGAGACTTTTCCCATCGACATCACCTTATCATCTGGGAAATAGTCTTAGTAACAATATTTAGTACCTTAAAATTTGTATGCCTTAATGACAGATTCTCTCGCTCTCGACATAGGTTCAGATCATTGACCTTTGATCGAAATAATCGACTGGGTGTTCAACATTAGGACATCTATTCACACTTAGTAGATTGTACTAGAGTACCTTAGGAATCATTGACATTAATGGTGATCTCCCTCGCACTTGTTAACGGTTCACATCACTGGCTGGTAATCAAGTGGTTTCTACCATGTTTGACTTTAGATCATTGTAATCATATGGATAGAATCGTACTTTGTGGAAGACGTGACGAAGACCTTGTGTCTTAGTTTAAAATGCTCATTGCTTTTCCCCAGGTTGCGATGAAGTTTTGTGTATATAGCATGGATCCACATTTGTATGGTCGTGGCTATGCTCAAATTTGCATATGTGTGACATAGATCTACGTTGTATGTCTGGTAGCTATGTCCAAGTTTGAATCCTCTACCATATGGATCTACACTGTATTCTAGTAGCCATGCTTGTTTATTCCTCTCAGGGATCTGCCTTGCATTAGTTTGTAGCCATTAGTTTGGTTACTTGTGTCTATGAGTCAACATACTGATGTACTATAGATGCCTACTTGACAACATGCTCCGATTGAGCCAACATTTTCATCTCATGGAGATGAATTGTTCTCCCAAAGCTCTCATTTATTGTATCCCTCTAAGACTCGTGCTTTGGGGGGCATCCTGTTATACCAAAATCCTGTCACCATCATGTGATAAGAACTTTGACATACCTACTTGCCCTGAATCCCAGCTCTTGGAGTGGAAACTCATGGTCATTATCAACCTTCCATGAAAATTCCTAGCACCACACTTTCCCCTTTATCCAGAAGTGGTACCCTTGTTTGCACCACCCATCCCCTGTTTCCCACAAGTGGTGCCACCGCTTATGGCCCTTGGTCCATAAGCGGTTATTACTAGAACCGCTCTGTCATTGAAGGAGAAGTGCGATACCTTGGGTAAAAAGGGAAAAAGAGAAGTTTCTCAAGGCTTCTAGATGATAAGCCTCATGTCCTCCCTTATCCCTACTATTGTGGGTCAGTTGAGCTCGAGGTCCCTCATCTTAGGATCTTAGAGGCCACCTCACACACTAATCTCTCAACCATCCCTATCCATTAAGCCTTATAAATACAAGCTTATGGCCATGGTTGAGGGAGAGAACTCTTAAGGTATTTTTATGCTGTTGGATTGATCACTTGGCCCAAGATCATTTGGGAAAGTATAGAGAGCTAGAGTTGGAGCTTTTGGGGATGAGAATGCTTGGTTTCATGGAGATGCATGTCAACACTAAGGATTGGTTGTAAAATTCTTCATATTTCTTTAATGCAAGTTGATTTTTGTCCCACATATATTGTTGTTGTATGATTTCACATGTATGCTGTTAGATTCCTTAGTCACTAACATATATTAGTAGATTATATTCTGGTGGTTTCGATATGTTTGCATGTTGAAGCTTATTGCAGGTACACACGATAACAATCGAAGAATTACATTCCATGTATCTATGGTGTCTAGGGAGAGTCTTCAACCTCTGTCCTCTATTTGTTTTGGATTTGAACCATTCATACCAGTGGAACACCTTTCTATCTGCAGGAGGTGAAATATTTCAGCTAACAAATCTAGCGACTCCACTGGGGAATAGTTATATTAGTTGTTCTGATATTCCTCAGTCTGCAACTCTTGTACGAATCCAGGCTCCTTCTTCTTCAACTCTCTTTAGTCAGATCTACTTTTTGACTTGCTTCCTTTGGGTTTGAAACTTCCAGATCTATTCATATTTGATTTATTTCGATCTTTTATGCTCTTTTTTCATACTGAATTCAACAATATTTTCCCTGATATAGTCTTTTTCTTACTTGATCCATCGTTCTTCTTGTGTTTTGTTCATCTATAGGGAACCGCACCTATGCTGTGTACGAGAAGCAATGCCACTACTTGAACAAAGTGGGAAGTATGTGGTGCCACCGCCTGTAACTTGTTGGAGAGAAGCGGTGCTATGTAGGAAACGCTCTGTCAACACCTAAGAAGCGTGGTGCCAGGTAGTCTGTTGGAGTAGGGTCCCGCAGATACAGTAAAAGCTATTGTTTTGGAACGAGTAAGTCAAAGGTAACAGTACCTGAGCGGCCGAGAGGAGAAATATCAACCACTGCACTTAAGGCAGTGACAAAGACAGGAGGGCTCAGCTACCCTCATAAAGGAAAAGGAGCAATGAGGCCGAGGTATTAAAGACAAAGGAAAGAAAAGGAAGCGGCGCTAGTACCCACGGTCAGTGCTGGGAAGCGTGGAAGACTGCAGGAAGTTGTGGTGTGACGGAAAGTGGCAGTTCGAGTATAGATAGACCGACTATCACAGTTAGGGTTTTTGGGTTACTGTTGGGAGAGGCCCACAGTGTTTTAATGGTGAGACCTTCGGGCCACCTATAAAGGGATGTATTTTGTATTGTAAAAGGTTAGCTAGTTAGTAAGTTAGCTCATTGGCTATTCAGATAGTCGATGATCTGTTAGCTTATAGATATTTGTATTATAGAAGAGCCGAGCTCTGGTTCTGTTATTCAGTCTGTAGTATCTTACCGTAACCAGTAGCTGACTCCTAGAGTATGTATGTAACAATCCACAGGGATTGAGAGAGAGAGAGAGAGGAAGAGTATATTGTAAGAGAAGCAATATAAGAAGAGAAGATATCTAAGAGAGAAGGGCTCCTGGCGGTGTGCGTGGAGTTACCCAGAAGATCTCAGCTGCATATGAGGTTGCAGCGGAACTGTGTTTACTCTCCCAAGTTATAATATATAAACCAGTTCCCATGGGCGTAGCTTCTACCCTAGAAGTGAACCACGTAAAATCAGTGTGTTATATGATTATTTCATGTGATTGTGCTTTACCTAGTTGCTATATGTTATCTGTTACATGAATGCCGTATATCAGTTATTAAATGTCTATATGTTCTCATTGAGTTACAGCATTATAGAAAGTTAAAGGCGAGTTTAAATGTAACAAGTGTCTGCCTATGAGTCCATCAGTGCTTGTTTCACACAGTAATAGTCACTCTCTTGAGTGCTTCCAATATACTTATTCAGTAAGTTAAGTATAGCGATGTGAGTGTGTTGAACCGTGAAGTTCATGTAAGGTTGTTTAACACCTTGTTGGAGGTTAGCCGAGTTATTCCTCCCAGTGAGAAACCCTTTGGACCTTGAGAGTCGCTTTGGGCCATACTATAGGAGATATCGCATTGATAGAAGGTTGTATCGCACCGACAGAGGAGCTGGGGTGCGAGATATCGCAGATAGTGAGAACCGCAGAGGGGAGAGTTTGTGCATCATCCTAGTCGTTGTGATGCGATAGGAGTCCTCCCCCTGTCAGAGTCCATGAGGAAGGGGGAACTGCGACTCGTGAGAAGATCTCGCTGGTTAAGAAGAGCCGTGAGACACTAGGATGCTACAGAACCTGGTTAAGGACACTTGAGTCTTTAGCCAACCCATCTAAGATCACTTCGGGTGAGACTTCAGGCCGCTCTGTGGTCTGTCACCGAAAGGGCTAGTGAGTTAGGGGTGTTGTTGGTACATTATAAGTAAACCCAAGTCTGCCCATAGTAACCAACAAATGGTTCCGTTTCCAGTTTTGAACAAACTAAGAGCTAATGTTCTGTTGGCATCCTACTAAAGAAGAACTCAACCAGTGCGTTGAGTCTATAGAAAGAGAATTTGCTGTGACAGAAAACAAGAGTCCTACGTTGAGTACAGAGGATTGGTTACAAAAACAGATCTTCACTGATATACATACGATATTTTTTGCGACCTATGGAAATGAGTTGTACGACTGGTTATCAAAGTTGACTGATCAACATATATTCAAGAAGAAAAGGAACATTGTCTGGACACTGGAGCTGATTTAGACTGTCAGGAGCATTGATAATCCCATTTCACGAACATTGGACTTCTGGATTGCGAGTGTGCTAGAAGGATTCATCACAGAGTTTGCAGTCAAATAGAGAAAAATCTTCAGCGAAGCCGAGCGGTACTTCTTCAAAGGATATCGTGGTAAGTACTTGAACTCTTTAAAGTTGTCCATTAAGATGCTATTACATGAAAAAGGAGTACTCGATATATATTCAGATGTATAAGTTCAGTAAGTGTAATGTCACAAGAGTTTGAGAGTGACTTTGATGAACTTGGACGTACACGTAGTGGAAAAAAATATAAAGTAGAATTCATATCTTCTGTCTTTGAAAACAGTTCAGACAATACTAGAGAACAGAGTCACGGTAATACAGAAAGAACAGAAGGGGGTATCCCTTACCATCCTTACACCCCACAGAAATCAATCGGGACTCAGAATAATCCCGTAGGAACTCCATCTAGTAGCTCACATACAGTACATACTACCACTACATCACCTATATCTACACCACCGAGTGGTAGTAACACAACAAATCAGCATCCACCACCTAGAAATAGAATGGGGGATGATATGAAGCTACCTTCCTTTAAGGGTACAGGGGTAGAAGACCCAGAGCAGCATTGGTTTCTATGTGAAGCCGTGTGGACCATTAAAGGGCTCGAAGATGATAATATTAAAATTGTACAGTTGGTCACCACACTTAGGGAACGAGCCTTAACATGGTATATGAAGTATACCTCAGCGGTACCCAGAACACTTGTACAGATCAGGACCGCCATGATCAAAGAATTTAAGAAACCTAAGTCTGATTCATAGTGCATTACATAGCTCAAAGACATTAAACAGTCACCTACAGAGTCAGTATGGGACTTTGATCAGAAATTCAAAGCCCTTATAGACCAATTTAGCTTTGAGTTTGTGTCGGAGCAGCACAAGGAATGGTTTATTGTAGCACTGCTCCCCCACATCAGATTGCCACTGATGCAGCAGAAAATCCAGACGCAGGATGATGCATTGGAGATGGAAATGAAACTATAGGCATCACCTCTAGCTGAGACCAGTACAGGTATGACAAACCTATAGAACCAGTTAGTTAATCTCACCTTACAGATGCATGAGATTAAGAAAGGAAAAGAGATTGCGTAAGAAATATGGTGTATAAAGTGCAAAGTACAAGGCCATACTAAAGATAACTGTCAAGCATTTGTTGAATATATGGAAAGTGGGGCTCCTAACCTCTTAGCATAGATGCAAGGGACATGGTGTGAACTATGCAGAATAAGAGGACACCCACCTTAGCAATTCCCTTTACTTCAGAAGTATGTACAAACACCTAAGAACTTATACTGTAACTTCTGTAAGTCTGTAGGACATGATGAACATAATTGTAGAGCTTATGATCTCATGGTCAAGAGAAAACACGACTTATACAGAGTCCAATCAGAGACACCGGGTCTAGCAGCAGGACCACATCAGGAACCGGCTCATGTTGGCCGAGGAGGAGGATTCGGAGGACGAGGCCGTGGAGGAGGCTTTGGCCGTGGTGAAGGCTTTGGCCGTGGTCGTGGACCGATCACTTGTTACAACTGCAAAGTTGTAGGACATTATGCTAGGGACTGTCAGATCCCTACTACCACATGTAACTATTGAAAATATTACGATCATGCTATAGAATAATGTCCTACCTTGATAGCCAAGATCAGGGAACCTAAGCTAGCAGTACACCAGAACATTCAGCTTATTGCTCCTGAGCATAAGGAACCAGAACTAAGAGTCAACATTGTGACTCGCAGTGGTGCTTCCACCAGTGGGACATCACCGGATACTGAAAAGAACATAGGTCCAGAGTGGGTGAGCAAAGCCACTACTAAATCAACACCACTCGACCTGCAGAAGAATAAAGAGACATTTCAGGAAGCTAAAACTTTCTTTAATGACCCTATGCAATAACGATCGTAGGTACAACTGTCTAGGGGCATATCACAGCAAACACCATGTGGCGTTAGCCCTGTTCAGATATCATAGGCTACCACATCGGGAAGGTGTGACGAGGATGAGTCGACGGGAAGTGTACAATCCTTCCTACGGAGTTGCTTAAAACTCGTGAGAAATGAGAAAGCTATCAGAGAGCTTCAGCACATCATAGATCAGTGTCATCCATCTTCTTCTATGAGCAGTGCATAGCGTGTTGTTCATAATATTATGGGATATACAATAACAAGAAGAGAGATGCGACTCACAACACAAGTTGGAGAATTTGAAATGGATGAGGTAATCCTAGATTTAGGATCAGAGGTAAATGTTCTGACTAAGCAGACATGGGAACATATGGGTAGCCCTAAGTTAGCCAGATCACCTATCCATCTGAAACTAGCCAATTAGCAGCGGGTATCGCCACTGGGTCGATTACTGCAGGTGCCAGTTGACATTGACGGAGTTCGCAGCTTTGCGGACTTTGAAGTTATAGAAATCATTGGCGATAGTAGACCATACCCAGTGCTACTAGGTATTGATTGGGAAATTGGTAACATGGCTATTATCGATTTAAAGAAGAGACAGATGACCTTTGAGGACAATCAGATTCAGGTCATCCCACCATTGGATCCTTTTCAGGGACCCAGATATATTGAACCTATCCAAGCAGAGGATGAGGAATGTAATATGGAGAGCCTCTATCAAATGACAGCCAATCAGAGCGACTACATCAATCCAACTGCAGAAGGGAACATTAGTTGGTGATGCGACAGCTCGTGTGCATCAGACTCGGATGTTGGCCTAGAGAACTGGCAGAACAGACTTTACGAAGTCTCATCTTGCAGATGTGCATTTATGACTAAGTCACTGCGATGGATTGGTGCAGAGATTAAGGATATTCCATCGTTTGATGGCTTAGAAGACGTCAATGATTTTTTAAAACAGTTTGAACGTGAAATCCCTCAAGAGAAAAGGATGTCAATCATTGACCTTACAGTAAGAGCCACACCTGCAAGATGGTGGCAGGCACATAGAGAACATATTGCATCATGGGATGACTTCAAGAGATTAATGGCAATCAGGTTTTCTAATAAAAAGGAGTATCTACATCAGAGGTACACAGGAGAAAGTGACCCTAGGTCACATATTGAAATGTGTGAATAGAATTGGCCAGACATTCCGGATGATGAATGGGTTCACCTATTCATTCATACTTTAGACCAAATTCCAAAGAATTGGTACACTGAGACAGAGTTGTGCAGAGGAACCATTACATGGCCACTTATGATAGACATCTTTGAACTCACTTTCACTTTTGAATCTGAGTATCCAAGTATCGATCAGGCTCTAGACATCATAAAGACTAAGATATTTGAGGATTGTACCCTATCAGTACATACTCAACCCAAATGGGCCATCCAATTAGAAGATGCACTCGAGTGTTATAACTTCGCAGCAGAACTAGATGATGAGGATGAGGATCCTCGCAGCATCAACATTTCGGAGTTAGAAGGGACTCGCGATGTTGATGGACCGAAGCTATAGATTCTAGCTATCACAGACCCCATCAATATTAAAAATATCAATATTGGCACAGACACAGAACCAAAGCTTGCCTCTATTGGAGACTATTGGGATGATGAAATGGTAGCACACATTGCAGATCTGTTACACGACTATCAAGACTTATTCCCCACTAAGTTTACAGAAATGAAGGGAATAGTAGGAGATCTAGGAGTAATGAGGATACCATTGAAAGAGGATGCTAGGCCAGTCAAACAGTGTCCATACAGATTAAATCCGTGGTATAAAGAAAAAGTTAAGGATGAAATCGATAAGATGCTAGCAGTAGGCATCATTGAGCCTGTAGAAGAAAGCGAATGGGTTAGTCCCATGGTCGTGCAAGAAAAGAAAACCAAAGGAGAAATCAGAATTTGTGTCGATCTATGTAAACTTAACGATGCATCACTTCATGACCCGTTCCTGACACCGTTTACTGATGAAGTGTTAGACAATGTGGGAGGACAGGAGGTCTACTCCTTCACTGAAGGCTTTTCAGGCTATCACCAGATCAGAATCCATCCAGAAGATCTATATAAGACCACTTTTGCGACAAAATGGGGCTCATTCTAGTATACGGTAATTCCCTTTGGTCTTAAAAATGCACCAGCTATCTTTTCAAGAGTAGTAGTTGTTGTATTTAAAGAATACATCCATAAATTCCTAGAGGTTTATTTTGATGACTGGACTATATTTGGATTAATCGACAAGCACATAGAAGATTTAAGACTGATGCTAGAGAAATGTAGGCAGTACCAAATTTCTCTGAACTTAAAAAAATGTATATTTTGTGTGCCATTTGGTATTTTTTTGGGTCACAATGTTTGCAGACAAGGCTTGATGGTAGATCCTACAAAGATTTCCATCCTTGTAAATCTTCCAGCACCCAACTCAGTCAAGCAATTAAGGACAGTACTTGGTCATACTAGGTACTATAGAAAGTTCATCAAGGGTTATGCAAAGATCACAGCACCGATGGAAAAGCTGTTAAATAAAGATGCCAAATTCCTATGGAATGAGGAATGCCAGAAAAGTCTAGACACTCTTAAAGAGAATATGGTTACAACACCCATCTTAGTATTTCCAAACTGGACCAAGCCATTTCATGTACATGTGGATGCATTTGGCATCACACCGGGGATCGTCTTAACCCAGTGAGGAGAAGGGGGTATCGATGACCCTATCACATACTCAAGCAGAAAGATATCCACTGCAGAAAATAACTACACCACTACAGAGAGAGAACGTTTAGCTATGGTGTATACTCTACAGAAGTTTAGGCACTACCTGTTGGGTGCCTCATTCAAGATGTTTACTGACCATTCCGCTTTAAAGTACTTGGTCAATAAGCTAGTGTTAGGGGGAAGAATCCGTAGATGGTTACTCCTGTTTCAGGAGTCTGATTTTGAAATCATTGTAAAACCAGGAAGATTAAATGTTGGACCTGATCATATGTCGCGGATAGACTCAGGAGAAGAACCAAGTAACCTAGAGGACAATTTTCTAGGTGCGCAATTGTTTGCTATTCAGATCGTAGATGAGTACTACGCTGATATCATTCACTTTCTGACCACAGGATGGGCACCTGTTGAGTTTACTAAGCATCAAAAGAAACAACTAGTTGTTGAAACAGCAGATTTCACATTGATCGTAGGGCACTTATACAAGTTAGGTCCAGATGAAGTCCTACACAGATGTGTTATGCCGCATGAGAAAGAGGCCATTATTAGAGAAGCACACTCAGGTGCCGCAGGAGGTCATTTCGCAGGAAAGCCAACTGCTCAGAAAATATTAGCTGCAGGATTATGGTGGCCTACTTTACATAAATATACTAAGGAGTTTTGTAGATGTTGAGATATCTGCCAGAGGGTAGGAAAACCTTCGCGAAGAGATGAAATGCCGCTGCGACCATAGATCACACTGCACACATTTGACAAATGGGCTATAGATTTTGTGGGTCCTATCAACCCACCAGGAAAACGAACGGGTGCGAGATACATCATCACAGGAACAGAATACCTCACCAGATGGGCAGAGGCGAAAGCAGTAAGGAATTGTGATGCTACTACAATTGCACAGTTCATTTTTGAAAGCAGCATGAGTAGATTTGGATGTCCAGTAATCTTGATGAGCGATCAAGGCACACATTTTTTGAATCGCACTATTGAAGCCTCGACAGAGGAATTCCAGATACAACACCATAAGAGCACGCCCTACCACCCACAAGCTAATGGTACGGTGTAGGCCTTTAACAAGATTCTAGAAAATGCTCTTACTAAGGTCTGTAACAACCAAAGAAACGATTGGGACCTCAGGGTTAACGCTGTATTATGGGCTTATAGGACTACATGCAAGAAACTTACAAGGCACACACCTTTCAGCTTGGTGTATGGACAAGAGGCTGTTATGCCTATGGAATATATTATTCCCAGTTTAAGAATTGCTCAAATCACTGGGATGGCTGATACAAACATGATAAATGAAAGACTAGCGCAGCTGCTTGCCTTAGAGGAAGACATATTCATCGCAGGGTTCCATCAGAAAGTGCAGAAGGCACAAGAAAAATCTTGGCATGACAGGCACATTAAGAGTAAGACTTTTAACACAGGAGACCTAGTGCTCCTTTATGACAGTAAGTTTATTAAGTTTCCAGGAAAGTTCAAGACGCATTGGTTGGGGCCATATCAGATTCAGCAAGTTACAGAAGGAGGTGCCATTCAACTCAACAAACTGAACGGGGAGCTTCTGCCCATGTTGATTAATGGCAGAAGGCTCAAGCTCTATAGTGATAGCCACCCCACCTCTCAGGCCTAACTCAGATAGTGTATGGAAGTGCAGATGCCCAGTGTAGTTGAAAGGAGGCATCGCTCTGGGACTTAGTCTACACTGAAAGATATTCTAAGTACAAGGAATCGCATAAGGATGATTCATTTTGTGCAAGTCATAGGATGCTTGCGGGTAAAAAATAAAAAATAAAAAAATTGAGTAAGTTGGTTGCGCAGGTGATGCGGTCAGGCATCGTAGCAAGGTGATGTTTCCCCGTGCCATGTAGCCAGTGTTGAAAAAGAATAGAGGGCCAGTCACTTCACCCTCTGACAAGCAGTAATCCAGATACGAC
Organism: Pseudotsuga menziesii; assembly: GCA_001517045.1. Lineage (NCBI taxonomy): Eukaryota > Viridiplantae > Streptophyta > Pinopsida > Pinales > Pinaceae > Pseudotsuga > Pseudotsuga menziesii. Next base: position 535,338 of record LPNX011003468.1, read on the forward strand.
AGGTATCCGTTTCCCGAGATTTGGCAACAGTATAATGATCTTTCCTGATTTAGTAAAATCTTCGACGAGACTGGCGCCTGCACACGTTTCGAGGGAAATTCGATCGGATTTCAGTAATTAATGAGGATCGAAACAACGGGTGTTGTATTTTCCATGTAATTAATACTACTGACAGGTCTAGTCTACAGGACCGTTGAGTCACAGAGTATCACCTTTGTTATAAATATAAATATCATCCATCGAGAAGGGTTACTTTGGCAATTTCAGAGAGCTATAGAGCAAGTTGCAGAGTTTCCCTTGTGCAGAGATACCCCAGTTATAGAGTGCTAGTTTTCCCCAATTTCACAGCCATTGCCCGTCCAGAGTATTGCACCAAGTGGGTTCTATCCGAGGAGGAACCTTTAGAAGACATTGTGAGATGATTCTAGAGTGGTGGCCTCCAGTCTGCTATGATGACGCCGCCCAAGGGTGTGAAAATAGGAACATCACAGGTTAGACAGATGCCAAGGATGAGGAGTCAAGCTCAGATAGTAGAAGAGTCTAGCTTAGAATAGAGAAAAAGGAAAAGGAGGAAATTAAAAGTGAGAAACAGAAAGAGAAGGACAACTCGGATGGTTGTGCATGTGGATTTTCCCAGATGATCTCATGGAAAGAAAAAAAAGGACCAAGAAACAGGCATCCGAGACCCAGAAAAACAAAAGGAATTGGGAAAGGAACGAAGCAAAAATTCAGCACGCAGACAAAGGCTTGTTCTCGGAATGGAATTCATTGCATGTATAGTTTTGTACAGAAGGATCCAGACTGAATGAACTGTTGAGAAGGCTGGTAGATACAGATTTCTATTTTCCTTTGTGATAAAAGTTCTAACCCAGATAGAGAGGAAAGGATATCTGTGGAAGGCTTCTCAAAAGCTTAAGATCCTTCCAAGAGTTGCTGACCCAAGAAAAAGAAAACCTATAGGCAACTTTGGAGTATATCAGGTCTCGCAAGCGATGAGAGCAAGAGCATGAAAATAAGGGAAGGAAAGATAAGAGAGACCTACGAACTAGATTTACAGAAGACTCAAGCATCAGTCAAGTTATGCTTGAAACGGCACAAGAGTGTGTCGAAGCTATGGAGAAAGAAGTCGCAGGACTTTGGCAGATATTTACAAGGACTTTGCAGGAAGCCAAGGAGAAGCTACAGCAAGAGAAATCGGCTGTTAGTGGCTCAGGGGTGAGCCACAAGTAAGTGTTAGGGGACTGTTGGAGTAGGGTCCCGTAGCTACAGGAAAAGATGTTGTTTTGGAATGAGCAAGTCAAAGGTAACAGTACCTGAGTGGCCAAGAGGAGAAAGATCAACCACTGCAATTAAGGTAGTGGTGAAGATAGGAGGGCTCAGCTACCCTCATAAAGGAAAAGGAGCAACGAGGCTGAGTTATTGAAGACAAAGGACAGAAAAGGAAGCGGCTCCAGTACCCACGGTCAGCGCCGGGAAGCATGGAAGACTGCAGGAAGCTGTGGTGTGACGGAAAGTGGCAGTTCAAGTACAGATAGACCGACTGTCACAGTTAGGTTTTTTGGGTTACTATTGGGAGAGGCCCACAGTGTTGTAATGGCGAGACCTTCGGGCCGCCTATAAAGGGATGTATTTTGTATTGTAAAAGGTTAGCTAGTTAGTCAGTTAGCTCATTAGCTATTCACATAGTCGATAATCTGTTAGCTTATATATCTTTGTATTATAGAAGAGCCAAGCTCTGGTTCTGTTATTCAGTCTGTAGTATCTTACTGTAACCAGTAGCTGACTCCTAGAGTATGTATGTAACAATCCATAGGGATTAAGAGAGAGAGAGAGGAAGAGTATATTGTAAGAGAACCAATATAAGAAGAGAAGAGATCTAAGAGATAAGGGCTCCTGGCAGTGTGCGCGGAGTTACCCAGAAGATCTCAGCTGCATATGAGGTTGCAGCGGAACTGTGTTTACTCTCCCAAGTTATAATATATAAACCAGTTCCCGTGGACGTAGCTTCTACCCTGGAAGTGAACCACGTAAAATCAGTGTGTTATATGATTATTTCATGTGATTGTGCTTTACCTAGTTGCTATCTGTTATCTGTTACATGAATGTCGTATATCAGTTAGTAAATGTCTATATGTTCTCATTCAGTTATAGCATTATAGAAAGTTAAAGGCGAGTTTAAATGTAACAAGAGTCTGCCTATGAGTCCATCAGTGCTTGTTTCACACAGTAATAGTCACTTTGTTGAGTGCTTCCAGTATACTTATTCAGTAAGTTAAGTATAGCTATGTGAGTGTGTTGAACCGTGAAGTTCATGTAAGGTTGTTTAACACCCTGTTGCAGGTTAGCCGAGTTATTCCTCCCTGTGGGAAATCCTTTGGACCTTGAGAGTCACTTTGGGCTGTACTATAGGAGATATCGCATTGACAGAAAGCTATATCGCACCGACAGAGGAGCTGGGGTGCGAGATATCGCAGATAGTGAGAACCGCGGAGGGGAGAGTTTGCGCATCATCCTAGTCGTTGTGATGCGATAGGAGTCCTCCCCTTGTCAGAGTCCGCGAGGAAGGGAGAACTACGAATCGCAGGAAGATCTCGCTGATTAAGAAGAGCCACGAGACACCAGGATGCTACAGAACCTGGTTAAGGACACTTGAGTCTTTAGCCAACCCATCTAAGATCACTTCGGGTGAGACTTCAGGCCACTCTATGGTCTGTCGCCAAAAGGGCCAGTGAGTTAGGGGTGTTTTTGGTACATTATAAGTAAACTCGGGTCTGCCCATAGTAACCAACATAGGCATTATTCCAAAGACTTTTTTCCTCATTTTTCTTTGCAAAAATTTGGATTTTGTTGCTGTCAATTCTACTTATCAGACTTGTGTTACTAAATCTGATGTTTGTGGCTTGATAATTTTATGGTTTAAGATTGATTTGAGTGGAATTTCAAAAGTTTGATTAGGTCTTTTGATTGTTCATCCGCTTCTATGCTTGTCGGTTGTGTTTACAAAATGATTTCTTGTTTTCTGAAAAGGTTAGGGTGTTATTAAAATCTCTTTTCATTTCAGTTACATAGACTAAAAGAAGAACACTAGATTAGCTTCTAGGTTTCATTTCTTATTTGCATAGTAAAAATTTTTTTCCTTCCTTTAAAAAAGAAATTTTTTGACTAAGACTAGGATATTATCATTGAGCGTTGGACATTGGCGTTCTGATTGGATTTACAAGATTTCAGGACCTTCATGATCTTTCATCTCTCATACATTTAGAACTATCTCAATCAATATAAAAATAAAAATGGTATTTTTAAGTTAGATTTGTTTATGCTTTGAGAAAATTGAAAAAATAGAGTGCATTTGCATATAGGTGTGCTTCTTGTTTTTCTTTTAGGAAAAGAGATTCTTCCCCTTCTCATTTTCTTTCAGAAAGAAGAAATTAGTTTGGAAAAGTGATTTCTTGTCTTTGTTTTTCATGTTCATGGCTGTTGTTTGGTAGTATTGTTGGTTTTGAAACAAAGGAAAATACTCTCTTTCCCTCCCGTAGGTAGGCATACTGAGCGGTAAAGTGAACATTTTGCACAAGCATATTGCATGGTTTTACGTTTATGTCAAAACATCATGAATTCACCTAACTGTACAAGTTAAAATTAATGGTAGTTGTAGGTTAAAATTTACATAGTAACTTGTGTGATAGGTTAGAGACGTGTTCAGGCATCATTAAGCGTAGGAGCTGTCCTTATTTGTCGGCATTACATTTCGAGACTCGCGCGGTTCTTCCACGTACTGTCGGTATATCGAACAAGCTTTCATGTACCCTTGAGGTATATAGAAAGGTACTTCATGTACTCAATTGTATATCGGAATGCCCCTTGTGTATGGTTATGTATTAGACAACACTACTACCGATTCAAGCTCCCACATACCTTGAGTATATCGAGAGACCCCACTAGGATACCTTATCTATCTGAGAAAATCCCTTTGGTCGTCTTGTTTGGAGCCATACACATAAAACAAGATTTAGGGAGATTACTACACACGTACCATCGAGGTATACCATGAGTGGCACCTTCTTGACAATCTTGGTGAGAGACCTGACTTTTTGAACTCCTCCTATAATTTTAAGTCTGCTTGCTTTGACCTATAGCTTGTGTAGGGAAGTTTTTTGGTGTGTTTTCTAGATTTTCATACCCTAGGTTAGATAGGAACTATATGAACTGGCTGAGTTAAGACAGTCCAAAAGAGTACGGCGCTTGCCACCTGATTTTATTCCTGTTTCAGGAGAAAATCCCATGGAAGCTATCAACCAAGGAGCTGCTACCACCTCCCAAGTGGGAGACAATGTAGTTGCGGAAAGTGGAGTACCATATTATTCACACTCGCCTCCCTTTGTCCAACAACCTTCTCGGGGAAATACATCGTTCCATTCTCCCATGGAAGGTCATGTTGACGATACGACTTGTCCGGATTTTGGTCCCAATGCTCCATTTTGGGAGGCACCTATAGGACAGGACACTGTCTCATTTGGAACCCATGTAAACTCTTTTGAAGATGAATAAGAACACAGCTAATACCATGCTTCCATTCTTCATGCACAGGAGATTGAAAAGGAGATCGATGACCTATTAGGCTCAACACCAGCACATTCCACATCTCTTCATGTGGGATATCGTTCACTGGCCAATTCTATGAGACCCATTGAATTGATTATAGATCATCCAATAACAACCCACAACCCAGGTCAAATTACCACCCCTACCACCTCTCATGTTATGTCTGTTCCTAATCCTCCCAGGTCCTCTACACCTGGGGCCCAACCTTCAATTCTCGTTTCTTTAGTACCTTCTAGTGTTAGGGGGAAACCCCCGGCATGACCTACGTTATTTGACACCAAAATTGTACCTAGTTAAGGGAATACCTCTAACATAGAACCATCTACAGTTTATGTCCCTCCCACCCATACTAATGTGGTTAATCCCCTATCTAGTTTAGGTCAACCCTTAGGGGCACAACCTGTAATCGTTCAATCTTCTAGAGGTTATGGTTATCAAATAGCTGTAGGTAATCATCCACCCAATCCTACAGGAATGCCTTATGCTGGAATTCCATACCCTAGTAACACTTTTACGCCATGGGGGCAACCCAACTGGTCTTACATGCCAGCTATGGGGGGACACCCATACATACTACGGTAGGTGCCGGAGGATCACCTTATGGAGGTCCTCCCCCTGGGGGACCTAATGGTCCTAGAGTATCTGGAAACTTTCCTCCTTACGGTCTTGGTGGTCCTGGTGGTCCTGGGGGACTTGGTGGCTTTCCTCCTTTTGGCCCGGGAGGGTCTGGTGGCCCTCCTCCTAGCGGTTCAAGTGGCTTTGGAGGTTTACCACCTCCTTAGGGATTTGGAGGTTCTGGTGGTCCGCTTATTTGTGGTCCTGGTGGTCTCGATGGCCCTAGTGGTCCTCCTCTTGGAGGCCCTAGTGTTCCTAGCGGTCCTAATCCCAGAAATCAACCCCCTGTAGGCGGATATTTTGGTAGTTCTTCGTCATAGCAACCTGTTTATCCGTATACTTATGGTCCTACTGGTAATTATATGCCATATAAATATTACCAGTATGTGCAGCCCAACCAACAGTTACCTTTCCCGGAAACTTTGGACTTAGCTGATTTGTCCAAGTTGATTAATGACCCCATTCGACATAATCCCTCGTGGCCTCCCATTTCGGTAAAGTTACCATCGGACATTCTGAAATTCAATGGGAAGTAGTGAGATGATCCGAAGAACCATGTTATGACATTCCATTTATGGTGTTCTTCAAACTCCCTCATGGATGACTCTGTTCGGTTATGACTCTTTCAGTGAACTTTGACCAGTACAGCTACAAAGTGGTACATTGAACTCCCACAACATTCGTTTGTGGATTTTCACTCGTTGGAAACCGTGTTTCTTACACACTTTAAGCTCCCTATTCGTTATGAAATGGGCACTGATCTTTTAACTTCTCTGTGGTAGAACACCTCCACCCACATTTTTGATCATATTCATGAGTGGAGAAGGCAGAGAAGGCTTATTAAGGCCCTTATTCCGGATTAGTTACTAGCTGATTGGTTCACTAAATCCTTGTTGCGTCCTATTGCCTGAGATGTGGCTATGGGTGACGCTGTTACCTAAGAGAAGGTGATTAGTCAGGCTCAGTACCTAGACTTGGTCTATTCCCAATCTAGAACTATTTATGACCTGATTCCTCAAGGTCCTCACCCTAGCACTGATCCTACCAAGCCACCAGCAGAAGTACCTATTGATGGGATTGTTGGTTCAATCCAGTCTCCGTCTGCAGCAAAACCTGCCAAGCAAAACCAAACTACCACCCTTACTCCTTCGAATCCTAAGTTTTCAACCGAGGTCAATTCTATTCAAAGTACTCAAACCTCGGGTAATAAAAAGAAAGGTAAAAATAGAAATAAAAAACCTGGAAACCAACAGGAGACTCCACGACTAACCAACAGTGATAACGACAAAGGGAAAATGAAGGCAAAATATCCATGTTTGCTATGTCGTGGTGACCACTTTTCAAAGGATTGTCCTCGTTGGGATGAAATATCCCAGTTTTTGAAGTCCAATCCCGCACCTGCAGTACTTACGTATCCTTTTCCCTCTCAACAACAACTGATAGAACATATTTCTAATCAGGGTAAATCTAGTTCGTCAGAGGAAATTCATATGATCTCCTCACATACCATCCATTCGCAAACTCAAAGTCAGAATTATGATAAACCCGTAGACAAGAAAGAAGATCAATATTCTTTAGTGAAAGTTCCCTCTACTAGTTCTCCAGAATCCTCATCTACTGTCCCCTTATCCATTGAGAATCCTACTCTTGACATGATTTTTCACCCACCTAAGAGTACTCCTCGGAATGCTATCTTTAATCCAAATGCCCGAGCTGCTCAATTTTATAATGTAGTTGAAGATCTCGCTCAGGAACCTTGTGCGATGTCTACCCTAGAAGTGCTCCAAAGTTGCCCGACACAGCGCAAGAACTTGTTAACTGCATTAGGAACTTTAGACCCGGATAACACTAACTTGATTCATTTCAATGTTGAGAACTACCAACCTAGATTACTGCATAAACTTTCTTTTCAGATCATTACGAAAGTAGTGGGAAATAAAGTCTTTCGAACAGTACTAGATGAAGGAGCTTCGACCTCGGTGTTATCTTTGACTTGTTGGAAAGCTCTTGGCTCTCCCGAGCTTGTCACATCACCTACGACCCTTAAATCCTTTGATGGACGGGGTTTCCAACCCCATGGTCTCATATCAGCCCTAGTGGTCGAGCTAGGGGGGAAAAACTGTTTCCATCCAAGTAGAAGTGGTAGATGCCCCTTTAGATTACAACCTCCTTCTAGGAAGGAATTGGTTCTATGCCATGATTGTTGTTGCCTCAATAGTGTTTCAAACAGTCCAATTCCCACATCTAGGGAGAATTGTTACTATTGATCATCTTGATTTTTGTACGTCGGATGTTACTTCCTCCACTACTAATAACATCCCCATGTTAGGCTAGTCCCCTCCTCCTTACTAGTCGATTGAGATAGGCATGTTGAAGGATTCATCCTTAATGGGGATCTTTCCATCCACTCCTCCTAGCACGGATACTGCAATAGTCCATATGATCACCTCATTTGATAATGAGACTAAGGGAAAAAATGTTGTTAAGTCCACACAAAGCTATGTATGACACCATTCAAACCTTTTCTGATGATCACACTGACGACCTTCATCTAGTGGCTTTTAACCCTTACCATTTACCATACTGGTTAGGACCTTCTCTTCTGGTTCTAGACTATCTCTTTGAGACTTTTCCTTCCGATGAGTCCATTATAGAGATCATAAATACAGATGAGCCCATTTGGGAGGATCACCGTCATAGATCCATGTTCCTCCCCAACACCAATTTGGTTAGCCATGATTTTGCATCCTTCTTTCCTACTGATATTGTCAATGTTCTGCAAAGTCCTATATTGTTGCAAGATACAGATTTTGAACGAAACCTTTGCAACATTACTTAGATGAACCCGATTGACATATCATCCAAGCCTGATGTTATCGAGCATGTTCATGTTGGGCATAACTTCTCGGTAGATGAATTTTAAGGATATAAGGCACTTTTTAAGGAATTCTATGATATTTTTTCCTGGTCTTATGAAGAGATGACAGGGATTGACCCTTCCATTGTGGTCCATGAGATTAAAACTTATCCCACGGCTAAACCTATCAGGTAGAAACTTAGGCAAGTCCATCCTCGGAAGGCCGTAGCTATTAAAGCTGAAATTGAAAAACTTCTGAAAGTTGGGTTTATTTATCCTGTACCTCTGACGTAATGGGTATCAAACATTGTCCCTGTCAATAAAAAGCAGGGCACCATTAGAGTCTGCATCGACTTTAGGGATTTAAATAAATCTTGTCCCAAGGACAACTTTCCTACCCCGCATATCGATTAGATTATCGACAACTGCGCTGGAAGTGTCATCTTTTCATTTATGGACGGCTTCTCTGGCTATAATCAGATTGATATATTACCCTCCAATAAACATAAGATGGCATTCATTTTCCCATGGGGAACATTTGCATATAAGAAGTTACCTTTTGGCTTGAAAAATTCTAGAGCCACATTCCAGCATGCGATGTCCTACATGTTTCACAATATTAAACATATTGTTGAACCGTACCTTAACGACCTCCCTGCTCATTCACAGCGATGGGAGGACCACCCTGGTCATCTTAGAGACATATTCCTGAGATGCCTTCATTATAATATATGTCCCAATATACATAAATGTGTTTTTTGCATTGAGACAGGATGTCTGCTAGGATTTGTGGTATCCAAAGATGGCATCCGGATTGATCCTTTGAAGATTGTCACTATTCTTGATCTACCAGCCCCAAACAACCTCCTTGAACTCCAAAGTTTGCAGGGGAAGGAAAAATTTCTCCATAGTTTCATGTGCAATTTCGTAGAGAAAACACACATTTATATGCATATCCTCAAGAAGAACACACCATTCTTCTGGGATGACCAGGCCCAACGTGCCTTTGATAATCTTAAGCATGCTCTGACTCATTCACCCATGATACACCCCCCAGATTATTCAAAGGAATTTCTCTTGTATATTGCTGCCTCCGCTACTACCATCGCCATGGTTTTAGTGCAGGACAATCTCCATAGTCAGGAACACGTGCTTTATTACACCAATAAGAATCTTATGGATTCTAAAACTTGCTTTTCACATGTGAAAAAGTTAGCATTGGCTACGGTCATTGCTGTACAAATGTTTCGTCATTACATTTTGCTTCGCACTACCACCATATTGGCAGACCAGAACCCAATGTACTACATACTAACTCGTCAGGTACTTGGGGGAAAGTACTCCCATTGGATCGTCATCCTTCAGGAGTTTGATCTGGAGTTTTCCAAGGCCACATCAAAGAAATCCTTGGTTTTTGCAGAGCTTATGTGTGATCTTCCCTATGCTACAATGGAATCTGAGCCTAGTGATTCATTTCCACATGAATTCCTATTCCTGATTAGCACTACTGATCATTGGTATGGAGATTTGCTGATTTATCTCCAGACGCTGCATTTATCTCGCGATGATTGCCGTCGTATCTGTCACCACGCGAAATACTACCTCATCCTAAATGATACTTTGTATAGACACGGGATTGACTCTATTCTCTGGTGATGCCTCACCCATGAGGAGGCTGAACATGTGTTGAATGATTGCCACTCTGGAGCATGTGGCGGTCATTTATCTAGGATGGCTACATCCCAGAAAATCCTTCGCGCTGGCTATTTCTATCCTTTTGTCTTCAAAGAATGTCATGATGTTGTTAAGAAATGCCCACCTTGTCAACATTTTTATCCTAAAAAGTGCACTCATCCTACTCCGCTACACCCCGTCATTGCCATTGGCCCATTCATGAAATGGGGGATTGACTTCATGCATTGTAAGGCTACCTCAGCCAGGGGGCATGGTGACATCATCATATTGTTGTAATCTCACAGATCACATAAGGTTACCAATAATACCTACTAAAACATACATATAAATAGAGACAAGAGACAAGTGCAGATAGGATAGAACATAATACTTTATTACAATGAGTTCATACAAAGCACAGAACTGAACTGAGTTCTTGTGTGGCTCAACAGCCTAATATATACAACTTAGAAACAGTTACAAAATAACTACCTGTCGGTTCGGTGAACTGATGCGACTGTTAGTTAGCCGACTTAATTAACTAGTTTAGTCGGTCGACCGAATTAGTCGGTCCATCGACTTAGTCGGCTGACTAAGTCGGTCTTCGTTCAAGTCGACTTATGTCGACTTGCTCCTTCTACATCTCCCCCACGAACAAAATGTTTCTTCGTCCCAAAGAAACAGGGAGGTACAAAAATTGTTAGTGTTGGTCGGACCCTGCAAAACTGCTACTGAGGTGGACTGTGCAGACGGATAGTTGGTCTTCTCTGGATGCATACTTCGACTATTGCTGGTGCAGTGACGGCAAGCTGATGCTGGAAGTCTGTCCATGTATGCAAGGCTTTCTGAATGTCGATCGTTAGAGTAGTTAGACTTGACAGTACTGACATCTTTTCTGCCATGGGAATTTCTGCAATGTTCTCCATGTTGGGACCCAACATTTGGTTCTGTTCTTCTGTAGCATCAAGGAGTCTTTTCATCTGTGGGTAGATGTTGTCGACCTTTTCTAAGTTTGGAAGGGCTTGCTGAACCCACTGATGAGCTTCTCATTCTAGCTTCTGCAGTTTGCTGTTTTCCATCACAATCTGCTCTTCAATGGTTTGCCTCATGTCTACCTCTGTCGCCTTACGTCCCTCCAAGGCCTGAATACCTTGTCTTGTCTGCCTGGTCTGATGATAGACTTGCCCATAATGAGTAGGCCAGTCTCTCAGTACTTCCTCAGTAACAATGGATTCCTGCATATGGTCTTGTAAGACTTTGTAGGCTTCCGAAAATGCACTGTGCTGGGTCAGGAGTAGTCGGGCAGTCTCTTCCTTTTGTTCTTCCTTAGTCTCTTGGAGATGTGTCTGGATGGTCGACACCAAGCCTTCAAAAAGCTGATATGCCTGTTCCAGAGGTCGATCGGGCCTGGGACGATAGTTTTTGCAAGAGACCTACATTTGCCGAGAAACTCGACCTATTCGACCTCCTTGTCCTTGAGTTCTTTTATTTTGGAGACCGTCCTCTTCTTTGACTCTTTGGCCAAAGTTTTAAGTAGTTGGCTGACCTCTGCGTCGGTCAACAAACTTGCATCTTTTAGGCTTATCCGCAGGCTGGACGGTCTATGATGCTCTTTTTTCTTTTGTTTTTCTGCTTCTTGTTCTTGAGTACCTACAGTGGTTGAAGTTGGATCTGTGGTTGGTGGAACGGAGGCCGAGGGTTTCTTTGGTTGTTTAGGTGGTATAGAAGTCGAGGGTGTTTCTTTTTGAGGAGGGGGTATGGGGGACGGTGGTGTTTCTGTTTGAGGAGGTGGTATGACCACTTCCGGCTGTGAAACTGATGGTGGTTTTGGCTGTGAATCAGGAGGTGGCGGAGGTGGTGGAGATGATGGTGGTGGAGGTGGAGACGGAGTGGGGGAATGGTCAGGGGTCAAAAGGGTGACGGGACTGTGTGTTGGACTTTGGTCGGAAGAGATACCTGCTTCCGACGGTGATGTGGGTAGTTTTTTCTGGGCGTCGGCGTCGATTTTCTCTGTGACAGAATGGATGTCTCCAATCATGTCGCCTCCGTCGTCGATCCTGGTAAATGTCGTTGTTTCTTGGGCGTAGATCTGTTTGTTTGCTTTGAGAGGAGTTGTTGTCCGTATTTTCTATGCCGACTGGAACAGTGCAGGAATTGTCGCAAAGAAGGCTTTAAGCTCAGTGTCCTTGTCGGCCCTGGCTCTTAGTGCCTCCGAAATTGCTCTTTGATATTCTTCCATGGGGCCGCCCAACTGTTCTGCCGGTGCTTGTTCTTCGACTACAAGCGTCGGAGATGGAGGAGGGGGGGTTGACACAAGGTCGACGATGTTTTCAGGCGTCTATTGTGTTTTGGATTTCTTGGGCTGACCTTCTGGAGCGCCTGCCTCGAGATATCGTTGAAACTGGGTTTCAATCGACACTTTATTGGCATGGGCATCTTCGACAATGTCGACAGCCGCGGCTGCTAGTTCCTCCTCATCGTCAGACGAGTCAAGAATAAGCTTGCGCTTACCCCTGCCTGTTTGTTGTTTTTGAGTCTTGAGTCTTTTCCTGGAGACCGCTATCTCCTTAGCCAGCTTCTTTATGGTGCTTCTGGATAGGGCATACTCAGGGTCGTCATCTTCGACTTCACCTGTCGATTCTTGAATGGGTTTGACGATTGCTGGAGCCAGAGGAGTTTTCTGTTGCACTGTTGGCTGCATTTGTATTGTTGGTTGTTGTTGTTCTGTCAGCTGGGGGTCAATGACCTGTGCAGTCGGAGGTTTGATAGTAATGTGTACCCGACTAGTGGTCACGGTCGGGGTATCCTCCGACACAAATGTACTAATATACAGATTAAGTTTGTAGTCCTCCTCCTTCTCCTAGTCTGTCAATGGTTCGATGGTAGAGAAGTCGACCTGTTTGGCAGCCTCCAGAATTGGTACCTGTGTTCCTGCCTGTCGGGTCAACTCACTGAAAATCTGTTCAACTGTCGGGTAGTAGTCGAGGTCCTGTGCTTTGGGGTCTTGACCTCGCATGTACCATACGGATGTATGGTCAAGTGCTAACTAGATATGTGACTCAGTAGGGAGGTTTCGTCGGATGTTCTGGGGAACCCTCCACCTCGTCGTCTAAACCTTCAACTGCTGGAACCAAGTCTCCAAGAAGACTTTCCCCTGTGCCAACTCATGCAGGGTGCCTTTTTGTGAAAAGGGTTTGAACCTGTGCATGTCAAATCTAGTCGGCTCCCAGAAGACTGGACTGCCTTCCGGATAGAAGTGGTACATAACAATCCAGAGAATAAGCGATGGAAACTTTATTATACCTCCGACCTCTTGGCAGTGCTCACATATGGTTTTGACCATGTCGGTGACATAGTCTCCCCATCGGTAGACTCTTTCGTTGGTGGCGATTGTGTCGACCGCCTCCAGCATCTCCAGTTTGAGGTCGCTGCTTCGACCTGCCAGTGTAAGGGTGACTGCGATGATTTTTGCCACAATTTGTGGGGCTCTTGTCGCAATCTGGCCGATCATCAGTCCCTTCGAATTTTTCCCAGTGGGTGTGCCCGTAAGTTCCTGGACCAAACCTTCTTTGATGCCGACAGGTACCGGGCTGCCTTGGTTCGACAGACCTGTAAGTTTGGAGATAACATCCCCGGTGATGTCAATCGGCTGGTCGAAATAAAACCGGCCGTTGTGGTAGCGACTGATGATGAATTTAACCGCTGCCTCTTTTTTCCCACCGAAGCTTGCCATCAGTGGTGCGTTAGGGTATTGGAGAATGGTGCTCTGCCTGATTTTTTCAGCGGCGTGGGTCATTTTATTGTCTTCATATGCCCACTCTTGGATTTCTGCCCAGAGTTTCTGAAATGGACCCTCCTGGACTTTGACATTTTTTATATTCTTCAGTCTTTGGACTAAGGGTGTGTCCTCAGCCTGCAACTCCTTTGCTTTAGCCGCGTCTTGGGTGAGTTTGGGTGCCATGATGTCTGACTGGTCGGAATTTGAACAGGGTTCATGGGTTCTAGTCGACGGAGGATGCGAGTGCTCTGTGTGTAAGGGGTGTGGTGAATGAACCTTCGACGATCCATTATTTATAGGCGTGGGAATGGTGGAGTGTCGAACTGGTTGTATTAATGGTGGACTTGACAGTCCAACTGCAATACTCGAGTGCGATTTGGTGAATCTGGTTCGGCGCTCGAGGCCATTAATGTGTGATGGGACTCTCGAGGTTGACGGTCGGTGTCGGTGATGAAAATGGTCGGCATGACTGGTCGATGAGGATGGTCGATGAAAATTATGTCGGTTGTCGAAGGGGTGAGTTGCTGTCATGCTGGGTGTTTATGAGTGTATTGTTTTTATTTTTGGGATATTTCTAACTTTTTATAGGTTTGGATTGACGGTTAAGGTCGTTATTCAATTTTTTTTTTTCAGTTTCTGTACCGTTTAAGTCGGGCTCCATTGACGAGCTTTCGAAATACTAGGCCCTATAATGTTTTTAGTCGGACAGAACCATTGGGGTGTATTTCTTTGACAACATAGGGTTCCATCCATTCTGTGTGCAATTTCTTTGGTTTTCCTTTTACTCGACTATTATAGAGTAAGGCAAGGTCACCGGCCGACAAGTTTTTGTTCTTGATGTTACGGTCGTGCCAGGATTTCTGCTGTTGTTTTTGAATTTCCTAGTGTTGAAGAGCCATAACTCTATGTTCTTCCAGCTTACTGAGTTGGAACAGTCGATCCTTTCTTGCATGTTCGACATCGATATGTAGTAGTTGAGCTACAATAGGTGTCTGCTGTCAGAAATGTAGGGGGACGACTGCTTCTTGTCCATATACCAGTCGAAAGGGAGTTTGGTCGGTCGACCGTTTATACGCAGTCCTGTATGGCCATAAGACTGCAGGGATTTTCTCATCCCAGTCGTCTTTGTCGGTATTGCATATTTTAGTTAACCCTTTTTTCAATGTTTTGTTGAAGGCTTCAATCGCACCATTCGACTGAGGATGGTATGCTGTACTTCGACGGTGGTCGATGTGAAACTGGTCGGTTAGATTTTTGATGGTTTTGTTAATGAAGTGAGATCCTTGGTCGCTGATCAATGTGAGTGGACATCCAAATCGAGTAATAATGTTTTCATAGATGAATTTAGCAGCTACCTCACTTGAACATGTCTCGACAGGTTCATCTTCTGCCCATTTAGTGACATATTCCACTGTAGTGATAATATATCTTGCACCTGATCATCGAGCTGGGACAGGGAATGGTCCTATGAAGTCTATAGCCCAAATTTCAAATGTGAGACTAGGGTTTACAGATATTAGGGGCATTTCTGTGCTCGGCAGTGGTCGACCAAGTCGTTGGCATCTGTCACATCGACTAACAAAGTTTTTACAATCCCTGTGAAGTGTCGGCCACCATAATCCAGACTGTTGGATTTTCCTGGCAGTTGTGTCGGCTTGAAAATGTTCTCCTGTAGGGCCATAATGGTCTTTGTGCATGATTTGTTCTCGTTCATGGTCGAGTACACATCGTATAAGGACATCGTATAAGCCCATTTTATAGATAAATCCATTGATGAGGCTGTAAGGGGCAGCCTTCATAGCTAGGATTTGCTTCTTCTTAGTGTTCAGGCCTTCTGGTGCCTGACCTATCTCCAAGAACTGAGCAATCTCCTCCAGTTCTTCTAGTACCGCTTCTATACGAAATAGGTGTGCATTCGGCAAGTCGTCATCGACTCCGGTCGGTTCCTCTCCTGTGTCGATACGGGATAGGTGGTCGAGCTCGACATTGAGCTTTCCCGGTCGGACCACTACTTCAAACTCAAACTCTTGAAAAAGAAGTAGCCATCGGAAAATTCTTCCATGATGAAGGGGTTTATTAACAAGGTATTTCAACGCTTGATGGTCGGTGTAAAATATGAAGGGGTTAGCTAACAGGTAATGTCGATATTTTTGAAGGGCAAAAACCATACCTAGGGCTTCCCTCTCGGTGGTCGAATAGTTCTTTTCAGCCTTATTTAGTTTTCAACTACTCGAGACTATAGGGTAATCCATTCCATCATCTCCTGGTTGAGTTAGGATTGCACCAATAGCTATCACCGATGCATCAATATGCACATGAAATTTGGTCGACCAATCTGGAAATTTAAGTATGGGGGCTTCTACCAGTTTTCACTTCAGTTTGTCGAAGGATATTTGGCATTCCTCTGTCCACTTAAATTCTTGATCTTCTTTTAGCAGCTCTTCCAGAGGATAGGTCATGTCTGATTAATGTCTGATAAACTTCCTATAATACCCTGTATGTCCCAATAACACCCGAACTTGTTTAGGGTTTATTGGAGGCTTCAAGTCGAGGATGATTTTAATCTTGGAAAAATCAACCTTAATACCATCTTTGCAAACAACATGTTCTAGTAGTATCCCTATGGGGGTCATAAAGATACACTTCTTAATGTTTAAGGAGAGTTGGATCTGTTGACATCTCTCCAGCATAAGTCGTAGCCATGTGCAGTGATCCTTTAGGGTGGAATATATAGTCCAGTCGTCGAAGTAGACTGCCATGGTTTTATAGATGTATTCCTGGAAAGTTTTTACAACAATTCTGGAAAAGACTGCAGGTGCATTCTTTAATCCAAAAGGCATAACCCTATAAGCAAAAGAACCAAATTCACAGACAAATGTTGTTTTCTTCTAGTCTTCCTTTGCTATAGGTACTTGGTTATATCCTGAAAATCCATCTGTGAATGAGTAGCATTCATGGCCTGCCACTTCATTCAAGATTTCATCAGCATAGGGGGTTGGGAATGGATTTGTTAGTGTGACTTTGTTAAGCTCTCTAAAGTCGACACAAATTCTTAACCTAGTCGGGTCATGTTTCTTAGGCTGTACGACCATGGGACTTGCCCATTCCGACTGGTCGATGGGGTAAATGATTCCTGCTGCTAACATGTTGTCTATTTCCTTCTTAACTATCTCCTTATACTTATGAGCTAATTTATAAGGTCGTTTCTTAACAGGTCGGACATCAGGTTTAGTAGCTATTTTCATCTCTCCCATTTCCTGTACTAGGCCTTTTAAGTCTTTGTAGTCCCGTGCAAAGACATCTTGGAACTCTCTAAGTAGGTTTACGATTTCAGTGGTTTGATGTTCATTCCAATAGTCACCAATCTTAGCTATTTTTGGACAGTCGTCATTTGAAATGTCGACCTCCTTGGTTTTCACTTTTTCATCCAGCCACTCTGGTGCTTTAGCTTCATTGATCGGCCGACTTCCCTCTCTGAACTGTGAGAATGTAGCAGGAAAGTCGGCTGCAGTCATTCTGTCAATGTCGGGTTTATCTGTGGTCTCAACTTTCAAGATGGAATAGATAGGTTTGTTAGTTTCACTGTGTTCAGGGTTCCATCTGAAGCTTTTGCCGATGGTGTGTTCATTTTCTAAGTGCAATCGGTTTGACTGTGGTCTAGGTGCAGTTTGTATAGAATTACAGTCCTTAACCTGTCGATGGGTCTGGTAGGGTTGCTTGACAGTCGGTTGGAGGAATTGTTTGATTTGTTGTGCTGTCTCAGCCAACTTTTCATTTTGAGGTGTAAACTGGAATTCTTTGATAAAGTTTTCTCTCAATTCCTGCCAAAAGAAGGTTTCTCCCCTAGCTTCCTCCATTTTATACCATTTGTTAGGTAAGTCGTCTAAGGTTGAAGGAAACAAATGGGGCCAGGCTCTCTCGTCTTTATAACCAAGTCTTCTCCACTCCTTTTCACAAGTCTTAATGTGGTCTTCTGGGTTCTGGCCTTGAGTGAAGATAGGGATTTGGGCTTCCTGTGTTAACTTATTCCCTCCAAACCGTTCGACAAAGAAGGTTGAAGCAGTGGTCCAGGTCTGTAGTTTTGATTGATGGGTATCCCACCATCTAGCTGCTTGACCTGTAAATGTTTCGACTAATCTTTGCAGTCAACCATGTTCTCCAATGTTTTTAGATACTTGTTCGATATGCATAAATGGGGATTCCCTCTCCTTATCCCTAGGTAGTTGATTAGTGTTTAAGTTCGTGGGTTGTAAGGTAGGGCGTTCCCTTTGTTTCTTTTCAAAAAAATTTGGGATAATTGATACGATGAAGCACTGTCGGGTGGGTTTTTTCTGTACTGTTTGAATAGTCCAGTACCCTCTTGCTTGTGTTTCGTAGTTTTCTATCTCCCAGTCATAGAGTTAAGTGTCTGAGTTATACCCGACTGAGTCTGGGTTACCTAAGTAAAGCTCCCCTTGGGCGTTTGGTTCTGTGTAGTCAGTATTGTTCTGGATCTGATAAAGTTGTCAGACATCGACTTCCTCATCAATCGGTTCAATCCAAGGTTGTCCTTGGGATGGATTAATAGGTACGATGACCTTTTGGCCATTTCCTTTGAGCTTAATTCGTTCTTTGTCTAAAGAGATAGAGGCTTTCATCTTTCGACCCCAAGGTCGACCTACAAGGGCTGGGAAGGAGCTAGATCCTTCCTTTGGGTCAATAATTTCGAAATCAACCTTGGTTGATATTCCTTTGATGGTCGTGTCTACATTTTTCCAAACCCCAATAGGTTCAATGAGACCTTGGTCGAATAGTTTTAGATAAATTCCTGACTCATAGAGTCGAGGTCTGCCCATCTTTTCCCATGTGTCCCGAGTCATAATATTTACCTAAGACCCGAAATCAAGCACCACTTGTCGGACATGAAAACCTTCGATTTCCAGGTTGACTAGAGGGTCGAAATCATTTTTGTATTTTTGATTTAGGTTGCAAATGTTCTTAGTTTGTTTTTCAGGGTTAGTACTTTTGATTTGATGCAGTAAATCAATGAAGTGGGCTACCGACTCATCTGTTTGAATGAGATGGGTTAATTGCTATGTCGTGCTAAGTCAACTGTGAATAATGTCTTCTTGCTGTGCAATGCTTTGAAATATGTGTGATGCCTCTTGATAGGTGTGTTTTTGCTTTATAGGGTCTGGATAATTATTTGTGTCTTGTATTTTGCTAATTTGGGGGTTATCAGGCCTTGTTTTTGTGCCTTAACGAGTGACAATATGCAGATTTTTAGTATGTAATACATCATGCTTTTGTACACAAGACAAGAAATTAACATTCTTTTTCATATTAATTTTTTCCAACATAGTAGGACAATCCTCCAAGGAGTGATCGCCTACTCCACAATGCGTACAGAATTTCAGGTCAGTTCTGTCCTTGTACGGACAGTCTGCGCATCTGTGCCCCTCTTTATAGCAAATGAAGCACTGGCTAGGTCAACGAGTTCGTATGTCTCGATTCCCAATGAATCGACCTCATCCTCCAAACCCTTGTCGTCGATTATCATACCGATGTTCATATCATCGGCCGTTAGCTTGTTTCCCATTCTGATTGTTTGGATTGCTTTGCTCATTAGTCTGTGCTACTGCGTTTGTTTGGTAGATGGCCTGGTAGTTCTGTCTATTTTTCAGGTTCAGTTGATAGTCGGCCGTGTTGTGGTTTTTTGTCTCGCAGATGGCACACCAGGAGGCCTTTCCATTCTTCATGTTGTATGGACAGTCAGCTGTAGAATGGTCTCCACGTTCCTGGCAGATGTCGCAAAATGATTTTGTCTGCACAAAACGGACATCTTGTCGGCTGTACTGCTGTTGACAAGTATCTTTTGAATGACCGACCGTCGAACAGTTTGTACACCAGATCTCTTGATTCTTCAGGGTCAACTCTTTTAAATACTTTTGGACATTTTCTAACTGTTCCTCCAGGCGATGTTCTGTTGGATATGCAGGGATATCTTCATCCATCTTGACCTGTAGAGCTTTTGTCAGCGCGTCTTCATATGTCTTGAAAGTTTCCAGACTGATATGTCGGTGAACTTTCTGTGATAGACCTGCAAGGAACCATTGAATTAGTAATTGTTCGTCAATAACATAATCGAGTTGGCTCAGTAGGTCCTTCCAACGTTTGTCATAGTCGTGGACAGTTTCTCCTGGCTTCTGTTGGGTTGTTTTCAACTTTTTGGCTTCCAGGTGCTTAGCGTCTGGGGTTTTGAAAAAGGACAAGAATTGTGCCTTTATCTCAGCTTTGGTCGCCTTGGGGGTCCTTTCTGTGAATGTCATGAACCATGTTAAGGCTCATTTGAGTAGGGCCCCTGCGAACTGGGCCATCTGTCGTTCTTCATCCGTGACCTGGTTTGCTTCCCAGGTCGACTCACAGACGAACCAATGTCGTCTGGGGTCTTCATCCCCCTCGTAGAGAGGAATGTGAGCAGTGCCATGACCCATGTCTGAATCACTATCACTACTCTGAGAGATTGGCGGTGTTGGAGGTGTGGGTGGTGGTGAAAGTGGGGGGTTTGATGATATAGTCGACCCTGCGGAGTTTTGGTCGACAGAACTTGTGGTTCCATCGGTGGTCATTTCTTTGGTGCCGTGCAGTGGATTGTTGTGGATGTGTACTGTCGAGGTTCCACTGTCACTATCACTCTGTGTGCGCAGGTCATCTTCGTTGAGTTCTTCTAGAGTTGTATGTGGCAGGGGGGGTTCTCCTTCATGTGTCAGTAGGAGCAAGTGGATACTCCGAAAGGACAGTGCTGTTTGAAAGGTCACCCAGTTCCCTTCGACCGGTCGGCGTATGACAAGGTGTCATACCGGGTACGGTTCATCACCTAGTCGACTCCAGATTGTGATATCACCAGCTCTCAGTCGGAGGTCGTCTTCAATAATAGTCTATATTACGGTATGTGGATTGACTGGGGACAGGGTTACTTCCTCGGGAGCCGTTATTTGGAGAGCTTCTTGCTGCTCTATCCACACTTCTTCATCCTTAGGGGCTGTCTCTTCCTCTACGCCTTCTTCTTGTCGGTCATGACCCGACTCTGGCAGAATCTCATCACGGTCGGTCTCCCTAGGGTTTTGTTCTCGACGCAGCTCGTCGGCTCGTTCACGTCTGGCTTCCCTTCTCTGCTGTCGTTCGTCCCTCTCGATTCTCTTAATGTCTGACATACTTTCATACAATACTATTCCTTCGGGTCCTCTTCGGTCGACTGTTCATTACTGGCTTGGTCGACTGGTATCCACTATGCTCTCTCTCCGACACACGACCAGCTACCCCCCCATAGCCTACCCGATGCTTTTTAGAAAGCTCGAATAGTTCTGTCTATTTTCTCAGGAAGTATTCCCACTCCCTTTTAGCAATGAATTTCTCCCACTTCTGTTGCTTCTCCGCCCAGTTAGTGTTTGATGGCGGTTCGCACAATGGTGGTCGAGGTTCGACGATATGGCCTACTTCTTTCTCTATCAAGAACTTGAACAGCAGGGTCGGTAAGGAGCACAGAAATTGGTCAGTGAAATCTTTGTAGAATTTGGCTTTTATAGTTTCCACTGAGGTTCTATCTTTGATTGCTTGCTCTTCACATAATTCGTCGGTGATATTCTCACACCACTCCAACAGATTTGTTCTACCCCCTCGAATAAGTTTCTCCAGCAATTGTTCTTCTTTAGTTGCATCGGTCTTTTTCATCCAGGAGTTGCTTCAGTAGTTGTGGCACGGATTCAACAAACTTCTCGTGTGTCTCGGTGAAAAATCTGGCTTTGGCTTCTGCAACTGTTAGTTTGTTCCTACGTGCGTAATTTTGTAAGTAATTGGAAATTTTACGCTCCCACCAGTCCTTGATCTCCTGCTCTGGTATCATATGTGAGCATATATTCTAGACATGTACTACCGGTAATGGAACCAATGTTGTAATCTCACAGATCACATAAGGTTACCAATAATACCTACTAAAACATACATATAAACAGAGACAAGAGACAAGTGCATATAGGATAGAACAGAATACTTTATTACAATGAGTTCATACAAAGCACAGAACTGAACTGAGTTCTTGTGTGGCTCAACAGCCTAATATATACAACTTAGAAACAATTACAAAATAACTACCTGTCGGTTCGGTGAACCGACGCGATTGTTAGTTAGCCGACTTAATTAACTAGTTTAGTCGGCCAACCGACTTAGTCGGTCCATCGACTTAGTCGGCTAACTAAGTCGGTCTTCGTTCAAGTCGACTTATGTCGACTTGCTCCTTCTACACATATCCATTGATTATTTCACAAGATGGGCTGAGGCTTTGCCTACATATGCAGAAGATGGTAAGATTGTCACTCTCTTCTTGTTCAATCATATTATAGCTAGGTTTAGAGTTTCGTAGTCAATCATCACTGATCAAGGATCCCATTTTCATAATCAAATGATGGAGGAACTGAGTGCCAAGCTAGGGTTTCATCATGAAAACTCTACGCCATATTATCCACAAGCTAATGGTCAGATAGAGGCCATTAACAAAGTTTTGAAAACTATGCTTCGTCGGATGGTTGGCTACCATAACTCCAACTGGCACCACGTTCTTTTCTTCGCTCTTTGGGCTTATCGGACTTATGTGAAAACAACTACTAGTTTCACACCATTCCAGCTTGTCTATGGAATCGAAGCCATCTTGCTGATCCAATGTCAGATTCCATCTTTACAACTTGCCATCAAACTTCTCCTAGACACTTCCGCAGAGGAAGAAAGACTTTTGTACTTGAGTAACCTTGACGAGACTCCTAGAGATGCTTCCTTGGCTAATGAGGCACATAAGAAATGCGTTAAGGCACAGTACGATAAATTCATCCAACCTCGTGTCTTTAACAAGGGTGACCTAGTCTTGACTTATGACTAGAGATATGACAAACTAGGGAAGAGTAAGTTTGAGTCCATGTGGCATGGACCTTTCGTTATTTCTAAGGTGTTAGAGAAAGGAGCTTACGAGCTAGTTGATTATGATGGAATCCATTTGGGACAACCTCGCAATGGGTTGTACCTAAAAAGGTACTATTCCTAGGTTTTCTTGGATAGTATCTTGTATATATGTATATTGATTGACTTTTAGTGTGCTTTTAGTATTTTCAAGATGGTTTTGATTTTTAGTGTCTACATCTGTTTATACCATGTTTTGGTCATGAAGATGGATTTATATGGCTTCGCTGATGGTTCTTGCTGCCACACCTTGAATCTTTCCTCGTCGGCTTGGGTCCTCTATTCTCCGGCTGAAGATTTTGTCAGTTCAGGAGCGGTTTGCATAGGTCCCGCTACTAATAACATCGTCGAGTATGAAGTGGTCGTAGGTCTTGTGACTGAAGCTACTTCCCAAGATGTTCGTGATCTAGTAGTCTTGATGGACTCATAGATCATGGTTTGTCATTTAAACCATGTTTACACCATGAGGAACCCGGTGCTCCTCCGTCTATTCCAGAGGGTATGTTTGCTAGAAAGATCATTTGAACATATTAATTATAGCCATGTCCCTAGGGAACATAATGTAGTTGCTGACTCATTGGCTAATTACATCCTATATTGGCATATTTCCCATTCATGACATTAAATCAAACATGGTACATTGTAAATAAACATTCAAAGACACATAAAACTCATAGAAAATGCATTTTTCCATTTGAATCATATAAACACCGTGTAAAAGTTTGTATATATATATACGAAAAAGTTTACAAAAAATAGGTCTCGAGACCTCATATGAAGCACGTATGGTTTTAGGAAAAATCATCATACAAAATCCTGAAGCTCTCAGCTTTTAGTACATATCTCATACACTAGTGGTGCTCATGATAGCACATCACTGCTCGAGCTACCCTACGTAGTAGCCTACTGAATCGACCTGGTACTCTTGCTGTGGATCTCCAATATCTCATCGAGAGGTCATCTATGTCAGCATTTGGGATATCTAGAGTCAACTTCTCCAGGTTCTCCTCCAGCTCCCCGGTGATATCATCACCCTGTGGTACAAAGTGGGCTCCAGCTCGCCTATCCAACGGAGATGCTCCCCCAGGTCTCGTTGCTCCAAATTCTGCATGAGAATATACAAGTCTCGTCACTTAACATAAAAAATATAAAACTTTAAAAAACATAAAAAACATTTCATCCATTTTAGGGTTTCTTGCTTCTCAGTGATGTCACCCCATTTTTCGCCAGGTGGGAGTTGTAGGTTAGGATCTCCAGTGAAGTCCATGCATGCGTAAGTATAGTCCTCAATCATGAGGATCTGGTCTCGTAGCCATCTGAAGAACGTATCATTGAACTTCACCCTTCCCCTACCCACTCCTATGCGAGCCATGACCTGGACCCACCTGAGCATACGGGGGTCCCATGCTCTCAGAATTTGGAAGACCACCTGAGGTCTCATCTGTGGAACCTGCTCGAAGAAGAAGCAGGATAAAGTGGAATCAAATCCAAACTACTATAGCTCTCCCTACTGACACTTAGTCAGCTAATCCTTGAAGATTGGAAACATGGCTTTCGCCCAGTTGAACACCGTGGGTGCCATGGCCTCTATGGAATACAACATGTGTGCCCTAGAAGCATGGTGCACACCCTGAATCCTAACCACCCTCTACATGGTAAACAAAACAGTCCATAGAGACTTATCCATCACTGCCTTGATGGGGATCTTCTTCCCCAACGTACCTGTCCCTGGTGCACAGTGTCGATCTATAATCTCTCTGGTAGTAATGTCCCCACCATGGGAACCTTCTATTGAGATGGGGGCTCCCCATCTCGAGAGACAATTTAGGAAGTATATATTCTCTACCTCCACTGTAAGTATATGGGCCCCCACCTCAAACTATTGCTACTCTGGATTCCACATTTGTAGTATGTGTTCCAGTAACAGTTCATGCGACACCATGCTTGGGGTCTGGAATAACTTCAGGAGCCCATAGTCCCTTAGTGTGGCAATACAACCCTCATTTCTCTCAACAGTAGCATCCTCATTATCATGCATTCTTTCTTTCGATATCACCATGTTTTGAGCAACCTACACATGGAAAAAACAATAATGGTATGCATTAGAATCATCCTTAAATCATTGAAAACCAAAATAATGAGGTTATATTGCCCATACTATTAGTTTAAGTTATCCATGTTTGGCACCACCTATGCAGCATTGGAGATAGGTGGTGGCACCACCTATCCACTATGTTATTGGTGCGGTTCTCGGGTCATACCGCATATCCCGCAAGGGGTGGCTGCAGTGCCCACATTTTGGGTTTTAGGGATTGCCATATGGGCCCAAAACCCCACCAAATCTCAATATAAATGCTATGAAATGGAATATAAGGGTCTTATCTATTACCTGCAACTGACGATGCTGAAAACGGACTGTGGAAACTCCTGGTATCAGTTGTGGAAGATCTGGCTAAGAAAATGCTCCAAGTTCTCTATGCTAGCGGTAAATAGTGAAATGATTTGATTTTTTACTATTTACTTGACTTATATAGGCATTTTTAGGTCTGAATTACTATAGTATTTGATGTAAAATCATATTTTAGTCAAATTTTATTTGTCGAAATCCCTTAATGCTAGTCTTAAATGCATTTAACATTTGTTTCTGAGTCGTTTTCAAGATAAGAGAACTTTAGTAAGAAGCTTTGAAAGTTTTTTTATGGGTTTTTCACACTTTCACAAAACGGAAAAGGTCATTGAGCGTTTATTATGACACTTTGTCACGATTGTTAAAATCTAGTATCAAAGGTCCGAGTCCATTTCAAGTTTCTTTCTAGGCTCGTAAAAATCAACATTGTGTAAAGAAGCGTCATGGAGTCCTCTTTTCACCTCTTTTTCAGGCTCCTTAAATTTGAAAAGGTCGTCGAGTCCATTTTCGATTCTTTCCAGGCTCGTAAAATAAAACATTGTGTAAAGAAACCTCATGGAGATCTCTTTAAACTCTTTTCAGGCTCCCTAAATACGAAAAGATTGTCGAGCGATATTGTCTTCTTCACGCTTGTTAAAGTATTTGAAGAGTCATCCGTTCGATGGTAGGTTATCTATTTTTCGGTTTGGATAGGACTATTTACGAAAAACAAACACTCCATCCAATCATGACTGGAAGAGTTCTCTAAGGTATGATTTTACACTTTTTTTGGCCTTAGGGACTAAATCATATGAAAAAGGACCCCTTTGGAGTTTTCTTCCGTATTCGCTCAGACTCTCTAAACATGAACAATACAGAGTTTTCTTTCAGTGGAATCGTTAAATCAAACATTGAGAGACCCATTTTGGGAACGAACCCATCCTCTCTCAGGTTCGTAAAATATATGAGTCTAGACTTGTATTTCGACAAGCTATATCGAGTGTTTGTTACCCTCTTTGAACTCGTAAAACTAAAAAGAGACACGCATCAATCATGATGGGGGAAATGGGAAGGGAATCATTTTGCAAATAATGGTAGTTGTTTGTCATTACCTTTGAACATGGCACTTGTCTACACAATCATGTCAGTCAATTGGGTATTCAACTGATCTTCATGATGATCCACTTTCATGAGTCATGTCAATCCTTTGAGTCTTTCAAAAGAATGCATTGTCAACTATCGCATTGTGTGTATATCTCGTTCAGTCATGCTTCCAAGTCTTTTTGTCGTGCCACCCGATGTTCAAAGGGGTTTTGAAAAAGTTTTACCTCTGCAGTCTACACAGTCTTTGTGTCAGTATCTTTGAGTCATTCATATGGTTACTACATTCACATAATTCTAGAACTATGTTCCAAGTTTTGTGTCGTCAATGTGGGACTCATCATGGCCCTCCTTCGATGAGACTTTCCCCGTCGACATCAGCTTATCATCCAGGAAATAGTCTTAGAAACAATATTTAGTACCTTGAGATTTGTATGCCTTAATGACAGATTCTCTCACTCTCGACATAGGTTCACATCATTGACCTTTGATCGATAGAATCGACTGGGTGTTTGACATTAGGAAATCTATTCACACTCAGTAGAATGTACTAGAGTACCTTGGGAATCATTGACATTAATGGTGATCTCCCTCACACTTGTTAACGGTTCACATCATTGGTCGGTAATCAAGTGGTTTCTATCATGTTCAAATTCAGATCATTGTAATCACATGGATAGAATCGTACTTTGTGGAAGACGGGACGAAGACCCTGGGTGTTAGTTTAAAGTGCTCATTGGTTTTCCCCAGGTTGCGATGGAGTTTTGTGTATCTAGAATGGATCCACATTTGTATGGTCATGGCTATGCTCAAATTTGTGTCTGTGTGACATATATCTACTTTGTATGTCTGGTAGCTATGTCCAAGTTTGAATCCTCTATCACATGGATCTACGCTATATTCTAGTAGCCATGCTTTTTTATTCCTCTCATGAATCTGCCTTGTATTGGTTTATAGCCATGAGTTTGGTTACTTGTGTCTATGAGTCAACATACTGATTTACTACATATTCCTACTTGACAACATGCTCCGATTGAGCCAACATTTTCATCTCATGATGACGCCTTGTTCTCTCAAAGCTCTCATTTATCGTATCCCTCTAAGACTCATGCTTTAGGGGGAATCCTGTTATACCAAAGTCCTGTCACCATCATGTGATAAGAAATTTAATATACCTACTTGCCCTAAATCCTAGCTCTTGGAGTGGAAACTCATGGTTATTATCAACCTTCCATGAAAATTCCCAACACCGTGCTTGCCCCTTTATCCAGAAGTAGTACCCTTGCTCACACCACCCATCCCCTATTGCCCACAAGCAGTGCCACCTCTTATGGCCATTGGTCCATAAGCGGTTATTACCAAAACCACTTTGTCATTGAAGGAGAAATACGGTACCTTGGGTAAAAAGGGAAAAAGAGAAGTTTCTCGAGGCTTCTAGATGATAAGCCTCATGTCCTCCCTTATCCCTACTGTTGTGGGTCAGTTGAACTCAAGGTCCCTCATCTTAGCATCTTAGAGGCCACCTCACCCACTAATCTCTCAACCATCCCTATCCATTAAGCCTTATAAATACAAGCTTATGGCCATGGTCGAGGGAGAGAACTCTTAAGGTATTGTTATGCTGTTTGATTGATCACTTGGCCCAAGATCATTTGAGAGAGTATAGAGAGCTAGAGTTGGAGCTTTTGGGGATGAGAATGCTTGGTTTCATGGAGATGCATGTCAACACTAAGGCTTGGTTGTAAACTTCTTCATATTTCTTTAATGCAAGTTGATTTCTGTCCCACATATATTGTTGTTGTATGATTTCACATGTATGTTGTTAGATTCCTTAGTCACTAACATAGATTAGTAGATTATATTTTGGTGGTTTCGATATGTTTGCATGTTGAAGCTTATTGTAGGTACACAGGGTAACAATTAAAGCATTACATTCCAGGTATCTATGACGTCTAGGGAGAGTCTTAAACCTCTGTCCTCTATTTGTTTTGGATTTGAACCATTCAGACCAGTGGAACACCTTGCTGTTCGCAAGAGGTGAAATATTCCAGCTAACAAATATCGAGAAACTTCTCTTATCCCTACTGTTGTGGGTCAGTTGAGCTCGAGGTCCCTCATCTTAGGATCTTAGAGGCCACCTCACCCACTAATCTCTCAACCATCCCTATCCATTAAGCCTTATAAACACAAGCTTATGGCAATGGTTGAGGGGGAGAACTCTTAAGGTATTGTTATGTTGTTGGATTGATCACTTGGCCCAAGATCATTTGGGAGAGTAGAGAGAGCTAGAGTTGGAGCTTATGGGGATGAGAATGCTTGGTTTCATGGAGATGCATGTCAACACTAAGGCTTGGTTGTAAACTTCTTCATATTTCTTTAATGCAAGTTGATTTCTGTCCCACATATATTGTTGTTGTATGATTTCACATGTATATTGTTAGATTTCTTAGTCACTAACATAGATTAGTAGATTATATTTTGGTGGTTTCGATATGTTTGTGTGTTGAAGCTTATTGCAGGTACACAGGGTAATGATCGAAGCATTACATCCTAGGTATCTACGGCATCTAGGGAGAGTCTTCAACCTCTGTCCTCTATTTTTTCTAGATCTGAACCATTCAAACCAGTGGAACACCTTGTTGTTCGCAGGAGGTGAAATGTTTCAGCTAACAAATCTGGCGACTCCACTGGGGATGGGCGGTGCGAACAAGGGTACCGCTTCTGGATAAAGGGGCAAGCGCAGTGCTGGGAATTTTCATGGAAGGTTGATAATAACCATGATTTTCCACTCCAAGAGCTGGGATTCAGGGAAAGTAGGTATGTCAAAGTTCTTATCACATGATGGTGACAGGATTTTGGTATAACATGGACGCAACCACATAAAGTAGAAAGTCACGGCTATAGTCAGGTGGACTAATCATCGGGGCTGATGCTAGGGCTCGCTTAAGCGCATCAAAGGACTCATGGGCCCGCTCATCCCAGCAAAAGTTAGTGTCCTTCTTCAAAAGACGCATAAAGCCTCTAGTCAATTTGGAAAAATTCATGACGAATCTCTGTATGAAGTTTGTCATGCCTTGCAAACATTGAAGATGTCTAATGTTTTTTGGGGGAGACACTTGAAGTATTGCCTCAACCTTTAAAGGGTCGACTCTTATACCCTCTTTGTAGACAATGAACCCTAATAAGTGACCATACTTCACACAAAATATGCACTTGTGAGGATTTAACCTGACCAAATAATGGAGGCACCTTTCGAACACTGATCTCAAATGGTAGGAATGACACATTCTCATGCGAGAATGAGCAGCAAGGTCATCCAAAAATACTTCAATAATCGATTTGAGATCATGGAAGATCAAGGTCATAGCCCACTGAAAAGTGGCTCTTTAAGTCCAAAAGACATCTTTCGATATGCAAAGGTTCCCCAAGGACAAATAAAGGCAGTCTTATGTTGGTCCTTAGGTTTACTTTGTATCTGATTGTATCTGGAAAAGACATCCATAAAGGAAAATACCTCGCTTCCCGCATACTCATCCAAAATTTGATCAATAAACGGTGTGGGGAAATTGTCCTTAGGACAGGCACGATTCAAGTCACAAAAATCAATACATATGTGGATCATTCCCTACTTCTTATCAAATGGAACGGGGTTTGAAACCCACTCCGTCAAGGGAATGGGATAGATAAAATTGGCATTCAATAGTTTTTCTATCTCAGCCTTAATCGTTGCTGCTTTCCTAGGATTCACTGCATGCAAGCGTTGTTGAACATGTTTATCATTGGGATAAGTTTTCATCTCATTTTCAATAATGTGAGGGTCTATACCTAGCATTTCATCGCAAGACCAAGCAAAAATATCACAAAATTCTTTAAACAGCTCGGTGTACTCTTTAATCTCAGCATGGGAACATTCTTCCCCAATATAGACATTCTCAATCTTACCAAGATCATGAGAGATATTGATAGGGATGGTAGGAGATATATTCTCCATGTGTCCATCAGCCATCGGACCAAGAGAGCTTAACAGAACCATGTGACTACCAATTTTTTCACTAAGAATCCCCCTATAGTCTTCACACTACAAATTGTCAAGCTCGGGAAGAAAATAAGATCTATGATGCAACTCTTCCCAAGGTGGCTCAACCCCAGACATAGCCTCAATAATAGCCTCATCTGAAGGAAAAACTCTATCAAGGAGGTCATGTGTGTGAGAAGATTGAACCTCCCATGCAGGCACTACATACGGGTCCTCCTCCTCCATTCGTGAAGAGGAAGGACTAGGATCTGCAACACATGGAATATTAGCTTGATAAGCTATCATAGTTGAAGGTAATGGCACATCCGTCTTGATGGGCTCATTCAAAGGACTCGGTGTAGGAAGAATCCAAGGATCTTCTGTATATGTTGTGCGAAAAGACATTGATCTTACCGATGACGAAGCCTCACTGAAACTAGATGCTATCATAAGGACACGTGTAGGACAACTAAATATTCCCATAAGGGATGGGTACATTCCAACACCCACACTCCCAGTTGCCGGCTGAGAGTGCTCTACAATCGGGATGGAAGCTCCCAAAGATGTGGTAACCGGCGGATTCTTGAATGACATTTGATCAATCATAACTATATTCCCATTAAACGGAAAGCATACAACTAAAAATAGAGAAGAAGCTACGGCTTGCATACTGTACATCCAATTCCTACCCAACAAGAAATTGTAGTCAAGGGGTGCATCAACCACCTCGACCTCGATCGCAACGGTCTTCCCTCCCAAACGGAATTTAAGAGAAGGAAGAATCCTGTGCAGTCGAAACGATCTTCCATCGAAAGTAGTCAACATGGTACCAGATTTAGACAAATCAGGGGAACCCAAACCCTTCCAACATGCTAAAGACATTACAGAAGCAGCAACACCTTCGTTAATCACAGTGCATTTGATGGTCATGTTAAGACATTCTACATGAATCAAGAGAGACACATAGTAAGGCAAGTAAGGCTGAAGTCCCGCGGTTTCAAATTTTATCACGGAGGAAGAATTATCATCGTTCACACCTAGGGCAGAAATAAAAGCCTTCCTTTGCAAAGGAAAAATCTGAAGTACTTCAAGTACAGACATTGCACAAGGAGTGTGGCCCAAATCCTCGACAACAGAATAGTTCTGGGCAGCTCGGGCATTAGCATTGTTCCCCGAACGCTTAAGGACTCCCTTAGGAATGCGAGGTGCAACTTCAGTTTATCCATAGGTTTTTCAATACGTAAAGGACTCCCATGTGGATTAGGTTCCTTTCCAAGGTCGAGTTGTGACAAACCATAGTCATTCGCATGAGTCACAACCTTAGTAGCATGAACCATATTGATGCAACCATGACCACTAGTTTTCAGTGGATCTTGATCACCACAAGGCTGATCATGGGTCCTCTAGTTCATGTTTTTATTATGAGGTAAAGGGTTGGTCAACACAGCTAGGACCTGTGCTATGAATCTCTAGGCTTCATCAATCCGAGGGCACAAGTGAGTGAGGTGGTCATACTTACACAACTTGTAAGGAAACTTATCCTTACATTTAGGCTGCTTGTGCCCCCCAGCATTTCGGGCATTCTTTTCATTAGAGTTGGCATTTTCATTCCTATTCCCACCCTCACAATTGTTTTTACCCTTATTTTTATTCCTTTCGATTTGCTGGTTACCCTTCTTATCCGACGATTGCACCAAAAGCACACTTGCCATTTGGGTGGGTTGAGACGAAGTTGTGGCTTGTCCCGAGGTAGATTGGTTGATATATAGTTGACTGACCTGTTTCACAACCGAATCCATAGGCTTGGCTCTCATACAACCAACAATGCCATCGACATGTGGTCCAGGTTTAACCTTAGGATCGAAACTAGAATGCGGAGCATTAGGAATGATCTCATATAACAAACCAGATTGAGCATAAATCAAGTCTAATTCTTGCACCCTAAAAATGGCTTGTTCCTCATTTTGAACTCCATATGTAGAAACATCCTTCACTATATAAGGAAGTAACGATTTAAGGAACCATTCGAGGAGAAACTCTAGCGGTATGAAGGCTTTAATCAATCTCTTCCATCTACGCCACTCTTGGATATGGTGCGAGATATGCATGGCTTTATCCTGCTGAAATATCAACAAGAGTTCTGTACCAACATCGTAACGCACTGGTAGTTGGAAGTGGTTGAGAAAATTCATAGCTAGGTCATCGAACAACATAAATGCCCCCCTAGGTAACTCTATATATGATTTTGCAGCAGGCCCTGTAAGGGTGCATTGAAATAGCCTTAAATGGATCGAATCTTCATGTAAGGAATATGAAGAGCACCATAGGTGAAATGTAGTAACATGTTCACTTGGATCTTCTCCTAGTTTTCCCTTGAATTTGGGTATGTTTGAGGGAAGCTTATTAGAGATAGCCCACCAAGCCGGATCATGAGATACGAGATCGTTCGTCAGTCTCGACAAGTCAGAAATATTTAGCATTGCGAGGAAAGGGATCCTAGGATGAGTAGGTCGATGCCCTGATCCCTAATAATTTTGGTTCACATAAGCTTGATTACCATAAACACCATGGCCTTGGCCATAGTGCCCTCCTCCCGTTTTACCTGTGTAGGGTGGTATGGAAGCACCATAATGTGGTGTACCTTGACTATGTGGGGCTATGAAGCCATAATTCCAATAGTAAGTGGGTTGTTGATACCTGTACCCATAAGGTGAATAACCCTATCCATACTGCATCCCATAATAAGGTCCATAAGACATCCCATGAGATGTCCCATGAGACACTCCATAAGTAGGAATATATTCTCCAGAAGTAGTAACATGACCTCCAGAAGTAGGAATATGACCTCCTGAAACAACAAGAAGTACTTGACTCTGAGACACAACTGTGCAAGTAACAGTAGTACGGACATGACTCGTAGCAATGTTCCAGGCTGAAGGACCATGTGAATGAGGGGGAGGAATAGCATTCGAAGAACAAGGAATAGAGGACGAAGGGACATGTGAAATTATGTACGTGGTGTTCCCTATAGTCACTCGTCTTGGATCTGGTATCCTAATAGGATTACTAACACTAGGTCTAGGAGTAATATGTGATGTAGCTTCCACTACCAAGATGGAAGGTGCAATGTGAATCGTGCTCCCAAACCTCTCTGCATGGTAAGGAATAGGAGTGCCCCCAGGCGTAGTGTTAAGCTCAAACTCTGACTCGACATGAAATGCTAGATCATATGTAGGGATACCAGACATACCATAACTACCATAACTAGTGCTCATGGGTTCATGATGAGTCTCGTCGCCCGACATCCAATACTGGTGACCTGTGAATGAGGGATCATAGCTAGAGTGAGTAGGTCTTTCATGTGAAGGATTAAACCCAGAATGTCCAGGAATATCAGGTGAAGGATCAAATGTAGGAGTAAACTCTCCATCCTCCACTTGAGGTGGAGAAGACAGCTCAATAATACCATCTTCATGATCTCCCATCATGTGTGAATCAATGTGCGAAGTGTTCTTCCTAGACCATGTGTTTCTCTCTCCTAGAGGAGGAGGAGATGTAGAAGGCAGAAGTCCTGCTAAACGACGAGAATGGTGAGGAGCCGCACCTGAATCCACAATGACTCAAAAATGAAAAATAATCACTAATTACGCAAACCCTAGGCAAGCTAACATGAAAATATTATACACCAATAAAATCTAAAGCTAAACATAAGAATTCAAGGGTAGGATAAGTGAGCTCCCGAATGAAGTAGGTATGTATTTCCTAGGAGAGGCTTGAGACTCCCATACACAACAAGCAAAGGTTCATAACCAATTATTGTGGCCCTCAGCTTCAACGTGTAAAACGACTGTGTTGTTCGACCCCAACCTGGCCAGAACACCTGCAAAATAACCCCTGCAAAGTACCCCCTAAATATCCTAGGTAAGGAAACTAAGGTCACCTCAATATAATCAATGCTCAGGTGGACAGTCGCAGGTGGGATTGACCATATGGGCAGGGTACCAAAGCCCGAAACTCTTGAAAGAGCCCCAAAATATGAATACAATCTTGGAAATATCTTCGGTGCTACTCAGTTATGACTGTTGGTCATCCCATTCAATAACCGCTCACACTGCCTCGTGCTTAACTCCCTTGTAAGAGGAGGATCCATAGAAACACTAATTATACCAAGGAATTTCACACTCTCACCTAGACAGACACATACATGTTATTTTTTAGTGGTCTTGGAGAATTCACTCACAGTGAACTATTCCAAGACCCTAAAATCTAATCTTGTTGGTGTACCCTATCAAAGAAAATAGTGTAATCCATTTTAATTAAGCGTTGATTTTATTTGGCTTTATTACTCAAAAGAGGTAGATGGCTGTGCAACCAATGGTGTTATGACACAACATGAAGTAAAATGCACACTTAACAATCAATGCAAATGCATTGTGTCGAATTAAAAATAGGGCATGCTACTACATGAAATGCAATTTTTTTCTTCAAATGAAAAATGCAATCATTCGTATATGAAATCCTGACTAATACGCTAAGGAAATCTAGTGAAAGTACCATGTGAAATGCAACGTGCAATGCATAGTGATGCAAAGAAGCAAATATTTTTGGATTTTTTGAATAAAAATGAGATACTAAAGCAAAAGAATGATTCTACTACCCCAAGACTTGGAAAGAACAATTTATCAACACTCACACAAAGTACTAAGGTAAAAGGAATCTAATGCACTAATCCAAAAACAAAAAATTGAAAATGCAATGACAAGAACATTCTTAAAAAATAAATTTACCCTAAAAAAAAAATGTATATGGTTAGAAACAGAGGTGTATATAGACTCTAGTAGTATCAAAGGAGACTTAGCAATCATAAGAATTCACCCAACAATAATCAATCTTCCTCTAGAAGGAAAAATGAAGGGCATACGTGACTGTTCGCAGTAAAATCGTGTATGTACGCGGATATAGCAGTCAAAGCCTCATGCATACGCGACTGCGAGTTAAAAAACCGTGTACAAGAAGAGAAATGTACAAAAATAAAGGCAAACAGAGAAGCTGAGACAAACTTCACACCAATCAGACACTACCAGGAAAACATTCCCCCATACGTGACACAAAATAGAGAAATAAGAGCAATTCAAGAACATTGAATGCCGATAAAAATCCCCAAAGGACAACTACTAGGAACTCTTTAGCGGAATCACCAATTCTGTTACAGAGAGAAATTACTATGGCTTTGGGTACCGCAACAGACAACTTAACTACAGAAACCAATCCTTTCCTATATGTAAGAGAAATCAAACAACTAACACTAAAGGTTCTCGATTCATACCTTATTCCGGAAGGTTGATGTAGATCCCCGTTGAGCTTTCCAACTCCATCTTGAATTGATAAATTGCTTCTTCAACATTCAATAAACAGGACAAGCATGCTATATATATAATTGTTTTAGCTCTACTCTAGCATATATAATCAATAACATATAAGCATTTGAAATCATCCATGGATAAAATATTCATTCAAACACACATTATTGGATAGGAAAAGATATGTCTATTAATATAAAATCAGAGATTACAACGAATACAACCTCTGTCGGCATGTCTACGAATTGGAGAAACCGAGTCCCCCACTTGGGCCTCCACCACTTCAATCCTCCATCTCTCGATAGCAAGCTCATAAGCAAAAGGAAATCTTGAGAAGAACACAAAAGTGCTCCAAGGGACAAAGGGGATGCAGACTCAAGCACAAGTTCTGACAACAATGGACTATAGTTTTCTTGCTCTCAATTCCTCATATGCCTTCAATGTATCCAAAGGGTTCCTTATATAGCTCTTCAATGGGGTAATGAAAGGTCGAATCCGAGTGATCTCGAGGCATATGGAAGGCCAGGAGACAAGTGAGTTAGATCCACATCAAGGAAAACTCCAAAATAATTTGGCCTTTTGCACACATCCTGATCTATGTGGTTTTAGTGGTCAAACCCACATATATACGCGATAAAGGGTTTAAAAGTCACGTATAGCAATTTAAGCATGTTTTTAGGGATTATCTAGAAAACATCAAAGGAACAAAAATGGTCAATGGGGTCTAAGGATTCTGCACAGGGACATGGAAGGCCATAAAAGTGTGATTCACCATGTGTGGTAAAATCAGCTATAACAATGTGCATAGTAGTGCATTAACCAGATCTCTTTTACTTGATATTGACCTACTACTAGCAAGCCTGTTCAGTATCTCAACGGGTTTGTCTTGGTACCATGAAAGCATAGTCCCACTACCAGCGAGCCTGTTCAGTACCCCAACGGGTTTACTTGCATTTATCAAGCTTCCTTGTTTTTTTTAAGTTTTTACTTAGCATTGACCCGCTACTAACAGGCCTGTTCAGTACCCTGACGAGTTTTCCTTGTATAATTATATTAAGTATATGGAATTTGATTGATACTAGAGTCTGCTAATCCCTGCTAAAATACATAATTCAATTTTGCAAAAGTAAACTTACAAATACTTTTCATACTGGCCTTAATCATAAATCATGTTAAGAGAGAATAAATTAAAGCTGTTCTTTGAACTTCCAATCCTTCTTCTTTGTGAAAGATAAATAATGTTCCCCACAGGCAAAAATTCCACCTACTATCGAGTTATCACACAAACAAACTTTAAGAGACAAGTTTTTATAACAAGTATAGGACAAACTAGTAATCCATACGTATAAGGTGAGATTCGAAAAAAGATAATAATGAGAGTAAGTCTTATCATGCAGCTGTTTAAAATAGATAATCAGAAATATACATGTCTGAATCAAAATACCAAAAACTATCTGAATCATAAAAGGAATCGTTAAGAATGATGTATGCATAATTGTTTTTAATTATCACTATAAGCTGCAATTTTTAGGAAAGGTTTAAAATATCTTACGATCATAAATTGTCTTTCAGATAATACTCCATGCACTGCTTATAGATAAAATTCTTATAATCAAGCTGCAAAACCACTTGTTAGATGATTCATATTTATTTATAAAAAAACATATATAACATTATGGAAAGAAAAAGAGTCACCTGTAGTAACTCTTATTTATTTAGTAAAACAAAAATATATTTACATACTATCCTATTCTACTAAAAATAAATAAAACAATTCAAGTATATGAATTCTTCCAATGTAACCATGTTCGAAGAAAAATTAGAAATATACCTTTATCCACATATAAGAAAAATATTACAATGATTACCGGGATATGAAGAATCAACTGAGCTATTTGATTTAGCAGCAATAAACATTGAAGAAGAGGATGGTACCATGGCTTAGTTCCCTCTTGGAACCATATTTCAATGTGACTTATGTATTCTATGTTTTCTTCTTCATTTGTTATGTCACGTGATCTTTCATTGAACTCTAGGATGTATAACGAATCTAAGTTTGGTGACGGGAAATATTCAGGTTCTAAGGTCCCTCCCTCATCGAATGAGAGGCATTCCAAGTTGATCTTGTCTTCTTGTGGAAAAGGCCAAATATAAACTTCACTTTCTTCTGCAGTCTTTACAATCCCTTGATCTATAACCTCTCCAAATATCATATGAATTTCTTGCAATAATGTTGGTGAGGTAGGTAAGGTGGATAAATGTTGCAGTTCAACACTGTAAGCATATTGTATTGCTTTATTGTTGTGAGAATGTGGACTGGATTGAATAGGAATGTGCGTAGGGCATAGAGGAGATTCATGAGAAGGTAATTGTGGCACGTGTAATTGGCTAGCTTATGTGGTTGATCCTACCTAGAAAATGGGATATTGTTGAAAATATTGTAGAACAGGAAGTGTTGCAGCATAATAGAGAGTATCCCTATGATCATCAGATGGGACAAAAGGGATTTGTGAACAAGGTTGACAGGGGTTAAGATGAGGCTGAGAAGAGGGTATATTTTTACTAATCTTGAATTTTGCTCTTGAATACCTTCTACATAATTCACAAACATCATCTTATGATAACTAAAATGCATCACCTATTCCCACCAGACTTAAAATTTCTAAATATTCACTTTTTATGCCTTTAAGTAAAAGTCTTTTCAAGGTATCCTTCCCTAACTGTCTTAGTTTTGATCTTTGAAGGTTGTATTGAAAGCGTTCGACATAATTTTCCAAAGTTTCTTCTTCTCCCTGTGTTATTTCAAAGGTGTCCTCATTGACCCTGCAATAATATTGGTATCTTTTCAAGAAGATATGTTTCATGTATTCCTAAGTTTGAATCCAATTCCCACCTAGGCTCATGAACCATCGGAGGGCCGCTCCTTTCAAAGTAAGAGGAAAAAAATTCATATTTTGAACATTATATGCTCTACAAAGAATTTCCAATTGAAATAAAAATTCATCGGGGTATTCATTCTCTAGTCCGTGAAAATTTGGAAAAATGGATGGGGGAATGTACTATATTTGTGTCACTCCTCCTGGATCTCTAATAGGGAATTCAAAGGTAACAACTTCTTCATCCTTCTCTCCTACCATATCTTCCCACAATATAAATAGTTTTTCATGTGTTATCTTAAAGCTCCCCTTTCAAATGTTCCTGTTAGTTTGTTAGCAGGATGGGTGGCGCTTACAACACCAATAAGTAATTTAATTGTGAAATAATTCCTACACTCACATACGAGTGAATTGTATAAAAGTAAATTACCTAAAGGCACACGTACATCAAATTGAACTTATGAAAAAGTAAACTATATAGATCTATGAAAAGAAAAATACGCTTGAGGGAAATAAATCAAACTTCGCGTAAAGTAAACACACTTGTGTGAAAAAGGAACAACAAGGCTTTGGGGAGACCCACTAAAGTGGATGCGTCAGGCTGTCACACTATGGAAATTCTGTAGTGAAGTCATCTTTGTGTCTTATCGTTTCCCCTTCCCCTTGCTATGTAACATAAAGGAAACCTATCTATCCTTATTTATCTAGACTCTGTTCATGAAAAACTAAACTAAAGAACAACCTAGACTACTGCTACTACTAGGTTCGGGGGTGGGCCTCTTATAATAGATGCGCAAGTTCTTACCGCTCCCCCCCACCAACTTATCAATAAACTTCATAAGCAAATTTTATTTTTTCTACCTTACAGAACAACTCCGCGGCAACGACGCCAAATTTTTTTGGTGTGTTCTACTATCTTAAATACACCTAATATTTAATTATCAACTGGGGTTCATAGGATTAGAGTTCCTACAAAATATTTGCGAAGGTAGAGGGGTTCCTCGGGCATTGTAGAAATACTTTAATAAACAAAAGATTAAAATATCTTTCAAAATGAAAAACCGAGTCAAACTCCTAAAAATTTAATTATTAATATTATTAAAGCAAAACATCATACTAGGATAATATCAGACTACTCATTAATTAACTCTTCTTCTTCTTAGTCTAAGAATGGAAAAACTTTCATAAACAACTTCAGAAATTGAGAAAAGTCTAATTTATGAATAAGTAGAAAAAATAAATAAAGAAGCAAGTAGAAAACTTAATAAAGAAAATTTAATTAAGAATACTTCTCTAATTCTTTAGCCTATAAGCATTTTTAGTAAACATACAATTAAAGGAATAAATCCTATGCTAGTATCAATCTACAAAGTATTTAGAAATTAACATTTCTAACCCTAAATTCAATATAAAAAATGGTGAATTAAACTAAACCAAAGATATAATTATCAAATATTATAGCGATGATAAATGAGGAAATCAAAGAAAAAAGAAACAAATCAAATCATAATTCAGAAACATGCTTTGATTGAAAAGAAATACAAAAAGGGGATTTTAATAAGTACTTTGAAATAATCTAACCTAAGGTCCTAGAGGCTGATATAAATATTACCTAATTACCAAAACATAACAGAATTCAAAAACCCAAAAAAACTGAAAACGGGTTAAAAAATAAACTAAGAACACTAAAGGTCGGATGGAAGGCTGGACGACAGTCTAGAAGGAAGGTCCGAATGACAGTCCAAACACACAGTTCGAATGAGAAGCGGTATACAGAAAATAATAAAAACAGACCTAAATGATTTAATTATTAGCTGATTTTGTGCATATGAAAACAAAATGCATAAAGGACAGAATTTAAACCTAAATAATTAAAATAATCAAAAGGAATTACTAATCTATGGGTATGAAGAGATTATTTCTATTATAAAATAAAACAAATTGAAACATAGCTGAACTAATTTACAGTTTAAACAAAAAGCAACAAAACTAATCTCTAACTATAAATTATACCTAACACTGACATGATATTAAGCACTAACTTGAAAGGAAAGCTGAAAGGAAACTAGAAATAAGCTATACGTGGTCAGTCACTTTAATTCTATAAATGAGAACTACATTAACAACACAGTGTGAATTATATTAACTATGATAGATACATGTTACAGACAACAGAAAAAAAAAATATAAACAAATTAAAAATAAAACTACTTATCTATGATGAAGAGATAACAAAAACTCATACAGAAATAGAAACCATGAATTGTCGAGGGGCCCTCTCAGAAATCATGGATAATGCCTACTGAATTCTTTCACACACAGTCATAAACAACAAGGCGTAGAGCTTCTATTAAAAAGAAGGAACATAGTTACAATCTTCTTCTCTCAAAACAAACTAACTATCTACCTAATGGATTGATCAATCACCTATCTCTCTGCATGGAGGTGTTTATATACACACTGTTTTCAAGAGATTGAGCAAGTTTACCCTTTAGTGGTTGACTGCTCTGTAAATTTAGTCAATCATAAAAGGCAATAATTGTTCATAGGCCAGCTCATGAGCATCTGCCTCCTTCAGCGTGATCGTGGCATCTTCAACATGAACATGGCGCCGTGGTGAACAAGGAAGAGAACACACGATAGGTTTCTATAATGAGGGCACTTATTCAATTGAACGCATGGGCTGGTGACACGGTAATAAGCAACATCATTGTGACAATGACAATCCTCTAAAATGTTCCCTCGTTTGGATGCGTGAGTAGTGAAAACAAAATGGCGAAATCAATGCACTAGCAATCCTTCTAGATTGTTGATTATGCTATCACCTGGGCACGTGGTCAACAAAACAATTTGTAGACTTCTTCAACGTTTAATTCTTGATATTGGATGTTAACAACGTGCAGCCTAATTAGCAAGCTGGATGAGAAGCTAGACAATGAGCTGGACACCGATTGCACAGATCGGGCTGAATTGTAAGCTGAATGTGTTTTGTTTATAAATTCTCCCAAACATACTACATAACCTACAAACAAATACACATATTAATTAATATATCAAATATGCTTTAAATAATATAGATTTGAGTTAATAAAATCATAAAAATGATATTAATAACCAAAGTTGAATAAACATTAAATATGTTCTCACCTTGTGCTAAATAACCATCTGCATGACATAAAATACACGAAAGATAATAAAATATGCATTTAAATGTGTTATTTTAATGCCAAAAATGATAACAAAATGACAAGAAACAAAAGAAGATCAAGAGAGATCCTTCCAATGTTTGATGCTATACTTGTCATGAAAAGGGACACTTTGCAAGATACTATCCCATCAGGAAAAAGAGACACCATGATCATGTTGTTGAAGATGACAAACCAACAAAAAAAAGATGCAGAAGAGAGAAAGATGATTTAGATGAAGAGTATGTGTTAAAATCAGTAGCTACAGGCACTATATCACATGAAGAGTAGTGATTAACTTGCAAATAGTGGGGAATCTAAATGCATGATGTGGTACATAGAATCATTCGTCAATATGTCTGAGCATGAGTCACCTCATAAGGTGAAACTTGGATGAGTATCAATACCCCATAAAAGGGAATGGAGAAGCTTCATACAATCTAGACTACGAGAAATATTTAAAGATGAAGGATGTGCTATATGTTCCACGATTGAAGAATAATATTCTCTCCGTGTATGCACTAGATGCAAAGGGAATGAGATTTTCATTTTTCGATGTCCAAGTTCTAATGTGGCCTAAAGGAAATACAATAGATGATGCAATAGTGATTGGAGAAGAAGATGGAGTATTGTATAAGCTAAAGCGACATCTTGAACAAGCATTGGCTCATGAGTTAATAGAGCCAAGTGAACTATGGAACTAAAGGCTTGCACATGTGCATGTTACCAAAAATACTAAGCCATTGTGGACACAAGTTTGTTTCCCTATCCTGAAACACTCAGAACAAGAAAAAAGGAGTTACGTCATAAAATATATTTCCGTAAGATTACATAAACTACTTGAATGAAATAATCTATTTACCTTCCATAATATACAAAGTTTGGTATTTGAAGGTCTGGATCAGCGGATGTCCTACAAGATACACAACAAAAACACTAACTAGATCACAGTAACAAGCTAGTCTATGATCTCATATCAATGACCAAGTAATTCAACAATAAACATCATAATAATATAACACGGAGTTGTTTATGGGAAAGAAACATTCTTTTGCATTAAAAATATGGAGAGAGAGAGCTTATAACCTAATCCTTTATGTTGGAAATCCTTCTCCAATGAACTATGCCTCAAACCTCAAGATTTCCTACTATCCATTCACTAATCTTGGCTAAATTTGGATAGTCTAGGTGCAATAACGTATTCTTCCTCCTCTTCACAATGAGGGGTAAGGTAATATATAAAGTAATGGGAGAATAAGAGATTTTGAGGATCTCATGTGTGAGGTGGAGGGATGATCCTTTAATGATGGATCGTGAGCTTCAAGTGGTGCTAAACCATAGGGATGAGGCTCCACGAAGGCTAGCTTTGAGAAGCCTCTTAAAGCTTCTATTTTTTCCCTTATAACTCGAGCACTACTCCTTATCCATGGGGAAAGAGTGTTACTAGGTGTTGCTGCTCCAACAAGCCCCGATTTTTTATTTTTCTTTTGGGTCCCCCCTTCCTTGGATTTTCAGCTACTGTTCTTGTGCAGACTTCTTTTGCTTGTTACATGAGTTAACTTTATTATGAGTGTTTTCTATGAAGAATTTTTCCTTAAGTGAAGACTCACTTTTTCCCTGACATGTTGGAAGAATTTTTGAACTTATTTCAAGACAACGGAAGAAGTTTGGATTCCAAAATGGTGCTTTCAAGACGATTTCATGAGGTCTTTGGACTTAGGTATCATCCTTTGTCCGAAAGTTTGTTGGATGCCCACCCGATAGTTGTGGATACGTTTGAGAGTTGGAGTCGGTACATCTCAGCTATTCTCAACTGTTTGAAACCTATTTTTTGTTGTCGTATCCTTTTCATCTTGTCAGCTGAAGGTTGCGGCTGAAAGCCCCATTCTTAAGTGATTGGAAGTATCTTCATGAGTTTTCTGATGTTCTTTTCCTTAGGTTTCTTCTGCAGAGTTTGCCAATGGTTGTTGTTGTGTTCAAATTTCGAAGCCGATACGTTCGGTGGGATTTTTCCTTTGAGGCTGATGTTTCTGTATCGGGTGTTTCACCAAGGTCTTGTCGATAATGCAGCCAAAATTTCCCTTTTAACAACATGCTTAGTTCGGATTAAGTGTCGATTTCCGATCGATAGTTTTCTCATCATTTTCGATGACCCTTTCATCGGGTGTATCTCATAAAGTTTTTCGACTGTCTCAGCATAATCTCATCTTTTTACCGACACCATCAGAGAGTTTTTGTTTTTCCCTCTGATTTGAAAAGACGTCCAACGATATTTGTAACCGTGTGATCTAATTATCCCAACAACCGCATTTAATACATGTTGGTTTTTTTTTCCTATATAAACCTTTGGGGTATTTTATGATTTGTTACGGATTGCGTTGGTTTTTTACCATTGGTGTGGTTTGTTGCTACTTCCCATTTTGAGTGCATCATGTGGAAGATTGCCACTTGGAGTCTACATAGCAGTGTGAACAAGGTGTTTCACCAACCTTCGAGCCACCCTTTTCCAGGTAGGTTTCTTTCCTTGTCATTTATTTTATTTTTTATTTTTTTCATGCTTGATTTTGGTAAAATAGTGTTGAGGATCTACCATTTACGGGGATTGGTGAAGAGAAATTTTAGTTAGTTTTTTTATTATCTCTGTTGTGGTTTTAAAATAAGTCCGTAAGCCTCATAGGGTTTCATTTGTTTGATCCAGCTGACCCTTGTGGTTTTTTTCCCCAACCGGTTGCGTTCAAATCTCGACCGTCCTATCTTTTCGGTTTAGTTTTGTAGAATCAGCCATTGTTTT
This sequence comes from Pseudotsuga menziesii, assembly GCA_001517045.1. Taxonomy (NCBI): domain Eukaryota; kingdom Viridiplantae; phylum Streptophyta; class Pinopsida; order Pinales; family Pinaceae; genus Pseudotsuga; species Pseudotsuga menziesii. Next base: position 579,563 of record LPNX011003468.1, read on the forward strand.
CCTTTTACCTGCCCCAGGATGTTTTTTTCTCTCCACCACTCAGACCTCAGCCATGGGTAGCTCTTGGTGTGTTAATGATGATTTTGAATCAAGTTGGTGTATTCGTCAGCCATCCCTTGCCTGGATCTTGTTCATCTGCGGAGACAGGGGACTGGTGAGGCCCCATGTTCAGGAGGTCTTTGTTTTCTTTTGATTACCAGACTAGGTTTTTCATTAGAGGATCTTTGGCCCTTGGATTCAGAACCTTTTTCATATGACCCAGGATGGTTTAGGGCACCATGTTTCTCTTGAAATTTTTCTGTGGGCCATATGGTTAATGAAGAAAGGGTTATACATAGGGTTTTAGAACTTTTTTTATCTTTCTCTAGTATCATGCTTTAAAACACCATAGGTTTCAAAGTGGAGCTCCCAAAGCTGAAGTTAGAACACGCATGCAAACTAGTTTTATAATCCTGTTTATCCTTTCCCTAGTTTTGGTATTTGGTGATACACGGAGTTTTTCTACATTATAGGGTCATTTCTCGATGGCTAAAGATGATGCGGTAAAATAAATATTTGTCAATATTGTTCTATAAATAAAATGATTTGTTAGAGAAAATAATGGTTTTCTTGTATATCTTACATTCTTATAGTATTTTTCATTTTATGTTTGCATGAATGGATATGTTTTCAATATCTATGTTACTAAGTTAATTTTTTTTGTGATTATACCACAGCCTTAGTCTCCACACAGTACTATTCCCAAGAAGGGAAAGAATAAATCCAAAGTTGCTGACGAGGATTCAGACTTAGAAGTCATGCAAAAGATAGAAGTAATTTATGAGGATACCAAATCTATTATCAGGGTGGAACTCGAGTTCAAATGGGGACAGATATACCCCATGATCATAGATCAGAAGGTCCTAGATGTAGGCTTGCATGATATTCCCCTGTATGAGAACATATTGAGTTTTGGAATGAAGAAAACATCCACGCGACCTGATATTTTTCCTTGCGCCGAGGTGATCAGTTGGATTCTACCCAAGGAATATGCGACGGATATGATCATGTCTAATGTTGAAGGAAAAGTCTTTGCCTCTTTTACTCTTGCATACATATCCAAATCCTACAATCTTCCAGTCCCAGAAGTCAGCATGACCAACAACTGGATAAATGGCTTGAGCATACATTATATCAGATGTGCAAAGTTGATGACGGTAACATGAAAGTCATTTCGACAAAAGGCATCTGGTGAATATGAAATTGGCATCCTACACACTCCATACAGACTTCTAGCCCTAATTCTTAATAGGATGTTCAGTAGAGCCAACAGGAAGTTTTACAAGATAGGTTGGATACTGTTAATGTATCATGTGACTATGGAAGGAACTATCTTCAACTGGGTGGATATTGTAGCCAATATCTTGTCTTCCTGCATATCTACTTCGCTTCAAGCACTTCTTCAACAAAATTTCAAGTTCTACATGGGGTCATTTTTAATCGACTGTATACTTTTCCTGCACCCATTCTAGAAGTTGGAATGCAGCTGGAAGGAAGGAAAAGCACCCATTTACATTGCATAAATTTTTTTATGGGCCCACAACCATCATAGCTTCTATAAGCTGATCTATGAATACTTCCTAATGCCAATTTACCCGTTAATATCCCTCGAGGAGTGAAAATTTATGTATGAAGGTGCACTGGAAACCGTAAGCGAGAACAGGGATTAATTTTTCTCCGAGGAAGGTATATATCTAAGAATGTATGTAGGAACTAGAGCTCCATCATTACTTCCCAAGTATGTCACATATTACGTTGTCCACAAGGAGGTGGGGAGGCAGTTTTTCCTAGATGGATTTGGTAATTGTCTCTTCAACATGAAGAAGGTAGTCTATCTGCCAATTTATTTCTATGTCGGGTGCTACAAGTATACAAAATTCAAGAGCGCACCAGAATTTCTGAATGAACTAGAAATCTTCCACTTCGGTGACAAAATTTTCCACAATAATGATTCTCAAGGCAAGGTTGTTGCTCATTGTGCACTTGTGAAAGTGAGTTTTGAATACTCAAACTACTATGATAAATATGAGGATATTTTAAAGAATTCTTTCAATATGACTGCTTCGTACAATCAATTCAAAAGAAAAATAACAGTTTCAGGAGGAAAAGGCAGCAACAACAGCACCATTGAATAGAAAAGACAGGAAGAAGAAGTTTCCCATAGAGAAGAAGAAGAAGAAACACGAAGGTTGGTTGAAGTGTTATTTTTTCATCACATTAACCTAGCATTATGATCTTAGGATCTTTTCACCGAGAGAATAACAAGCACATCAATAAAACATAAGCACATCACAAGAGACAAGAGACACAAAGAGTTTTCCTCGGGGAAACCATAAAGGAGAAAACCCCGCAACTTCCTTAGAGATAGAATCAGCACCAAAACAGTAAGAGATCTCCCAAAATAGCAGTAGTCTTCTTCTTCTGTCTAGTCCCAGTATTTCCTTCTTCACTAGTGCGCCACACTTGAGTGAGTGAATGATGTGTGTAATAAATAGAGAGTCTCACTCTCTATTTATATTCTTCCATTCACTTGAAGTGCACTTAATCACGTAGGCTCAACTTACAATTACTTACTCGAGACTACACCTTAATTAGTGTATAATAACTCAAGTGCCCTGAAACTGTGGAGACTTACCTAATGACTTGACAAGACTTGTTTACATTATTAATCCTCCCGATCGGAACATCGGGGCATGACAACATGACTCAAATACATAATAGATACATCCCGGAATAAACATCGGGTTACAATATACAAGATACATAGAAGAATACATTCCGAAGTTACATATACATCAACACTCCCTCTTAACTAGGAAGGTATTCTTTCATCACAATTTTCAGCACTGGTCTTCTTCTCTGTATCAGTTGGATCATCTCGTCTTCAAGTCATCTTTGTCTTCAAGTCATCTTCGTCTTCAATTCATCTTCATATTCAATTCATCTTCGTCTTCAAGTCATCTTCATCGGGTCTGGATCATCTCTCGATCTAGATCATCATTACTGGACTGGATTTGGATCATCACTCAATCTGGATCATCATCGCTAGACAGGATCTGGATCATCACTGCTGGATCTGGATCATCACTCGATCTGGATCATCACTGCTGGATCATCATTACTGGATCTTGATCATCACTCGATCTAGATCATCCCTGGTGCTATCTCATGATTCTTCTCATCACAGGAAGTTCTACAGAGCCAGTCCTTTTTCATACTAGATGTATCCACTCAGAGCTAGTCCTTTTTCATACCAGATGAGTCAGCCACACAGAGCTAGTTCTTTTTCAAACTAGATGAGTCTTCCCAGAGCTAGTCCTTTTTCAAACTAGATGAGGCATCTACATAGAGCTAGTCCTTTTTCAAACTAGATGAGTCTTCCTAGAGCTAGTCCTTTTTCAAACTAGATGAGGCATCTACACAGAGCTAGTCCTTTTTCAAACTAGATGAGTCTTCCCAGAGCTAGTCCTTTTTCAAACTAGATGAGGCATCTCAGAGCTGGTCCTTTTTCAAACCAGATGAGGCATCACAGAGCTGGTCCTCTTTCAAACCAGATGTGTCTTCCTAGAGCTAGTCCTTTTTCAAACTAGATGAGGCATCTCAGAGCTGGTCCTTTTTCAAACCAGATGAGGCATCATAGAGCTGGTCCTTTTTCAAACTAGATGTGTCTTCCCAGAGCTAGTCCTTTTTCAAACTAGATGAGGCATCTCAAAGATGGTCCTTTTTCAAACCAGATGAGGCATCACAGAGCTGGTCCTTTTTCAAACCAGATGTGGCATCCACTCAGAGCTAGTCCTTTTTCAAACTAGATGAGTCTTCACATAGCCAGTCCTTTTTCATGCTGGATGTGGCATCCTGACAATGGAAGGAACCAATCCTCTCACCATGTCACTACCCTTACATCCGACCTGCTCATCGAAATGGCCAACACTCACATCTGACATGGAAGGAACTAAATCCTTTAGCCATGAATAGAATGGTTCAGCCCTTACATCTGATCAAGTGGGAACACATCCCTCTATCACATCAGAATGGCTACTCAGTCCTACACTGAGTGATCCTGGTAACTGACTAGGTGCCTCCATTCCTTGAATGGCAATTTCCCTTACATCTATCCTACTCGATAGAATGGCCAGCACTCATATCTGACATGGAAGGGAGCAACCCTATCACCATGATAGAATGGCTCAGCCCTTACATCTGACCATGGAAGGAACCAATCCTCTCACCATGTCAGAATGGCTATGTGTCTCATCACTTTCTCTGGGAGGAAGCCTCGATCTCGAGAACACCAAGTCTCTCTCTGAAGTACTCGAACTTCAGCCTAACCAATGGCTTCTTCAATACATCAGCTATTTGTTCCTCCGTCGCAACATACAGGAGATTCACTGCTCCTCTCTGCACCATATCCCTGATATAGTGAACTTGATCTCGATATGCTTCGACCTGTCATGAAACACTGGATTCTCTGACAACTTTACGAAACTCTGGTTGTCACAATGTATACAAGTAGCATCTAACTGGAGATCAAATATATCAGACAATAGCTTCCACAGCCATACTGCCTCACACCTAGTTGAACAAGTTGTGACATACTCTGCTTCAGCTGTACTCAGTGCCACACAAGATTGCTTCCTGCTAAACCAAGAGATCACACCTGATCCCATACTGAAGCAACATCCTGAAGTACTCTTCCTGTCGATGGCACTTCCTACCCAATATGAATCAACATAACCTTCCAGGTTAATCTTCTAATTTGCATCATACTTGAGCCCATAATCAACTGTACCTCTGCATGCTTTGCAACCATCAGGTGAACATGTCTCAATGTGTTCACAGCAAAGCAAATATCTAGTCTCAGGTACATCAAGGACCCAATCATCTGATGATACATCGTAGCATCAACCATCTCTAAATAGCTTCATGTTCGATGCCATAGGTGTGGTCATGGCCTTGCAGTCCATCATCCCAAATCTCTTCAGGATCTCTACTTCATACTTCCCTTGTCCAAGGAATATTCCATCTGTACTCTGCCACACCTCCATACCTAGACCAGTAGTGCATCGACACATAAGAGGAGCATCATTGGTCTTCTGACTTCAACCTTGAATCAAAGGTTGGAATCCATTTTACTCTCAGTAAAGCCTAGATTCATCAGTAATCTGTCCATCCTATCGTACCATGTCGAACCTTAGATCTTCTGTAGTCACTCCCTCTGAAGCGAAGCATCATACTCCCTCTGTCTTCTTTGCTCTTATGCACTGAAAAAATTCTGTACCAGAGTGACAAGTAGCTTCCTATGCTACTAATATTCTATGTGACCATCTAGTGTATAGACTTGCATCTTCAACCTTGTAGCAAAGGTTAAGATCTTCCTCAATCTCATCATGTATGTGTTTCAACTCTTACTGGCTGCAAATGTCTCTTCATAGTCTAGGCCTTCCTTTCATGAGAAGCCTCATGCTACGAATCTTGCTTTGTATCCCATGATGTTTCCATCTACTGCATGATGGAACTATGAACTTCTCTTCAGGTCTCGATACTGCGCCCTGACATCATTCTTTTTAAACTGGTCTTCCCTTTCTTCTTTGTGGCTGGAAGGTTCTGCATCAATGATGTCACTGCACTCGTCATATTATTCTTCATTTTGAAATTTCGTCACTTGCTCTTCGGAACAAGTATTCATTCTTCTTTGCTTATAGGTGATTATGTATGCGGTCTTTCCTACAAGTCAAATGCATTTGTATGGTTAGAAACATTTCATAAGGAATATTTATACTGGCAAACACTTATGCATAAATATATGATCATGCAACTACTTTAGCCAATACAACATTCATCCATATCTCATTGAAACTTTCTAGATGCCTTCCATCTCTACCAGGACAACATTGATATTGTGCACTAATCCAATATGTCAGCAAATAGGTTTCATTCTAGATAAGTAGCAATGGAGAATTTGTATAGCACCATGAGCTACTTACCCATCGCATATATATCAGTAGTATATTGCCATTAATGCAAACATCCTATCATGCATAATACATCAACTGAATATAAAAAAATGCATAACAAAACAATATCATGAAATGACAATTGAATAATTATCTTTATTTGTTTCGAGGGTAGACTCCTTCTTGAGCCTTCAGCTTCATAGTCTTCTTCATTCATAATCGCATCGTTTCTTATCCAAATGCTGGGTGGATAAGAGGTTCTTCAAAAGTTGATTTCTTCATATTCCTCATTGCTTGAGGGATCTTCTTTGGATGGTGAGAGCCGGATCTTCAAATGCTCCCATCTTATCTTCTCTTCTTATGGGTAGAGCTTCTTCTTCTTCCCAAAGTTTGCTGAAAGTAATCACTTCCTTCTGGAACACATTCCTTGAATGAATGAATTCCACGATCCTGGGAGGCCATTCAAGGTGGCCATCACCACTTCTGCATTCTTCACTTCTTCTTTTACCACTTCAAGTTGTTATTTGATTTGAGAGACTCTTATGACTGTATGGTCTCTACATTCTAGATCTTCACTTCCTTCAACTGGTTTCTTAAGTTCATATTCTGATCTATGTTCTTTTCTTCAAATAGCTTGGAATTCTGGAAGACCTTCAACATCTTTGCTTGCAATAGGTAGTGCTCTGTAATGCACATGTGCAAGCCTTCTATGCCAAAGCTCATTTGGCTC
>LPNX011003468.1:586604-667148 GCA_001517045.1 Pseudotsuga menziesii
CTTCTAGGCTTGGAAGTTGTCAACTTCACCAAGCATATCATCAAGCTGATGTGATAGATCACGTTGAAATGAGAACCTCAAATGAAAATAGCATAGGATTAGATCTTACCGATTTGAGCTGTCCGTCCTGGTTCCAGAGCTGGCTGATCTAGGGTTTGTCACAGAAACCCTAATCTTCCAAAATTGGAATATTTCAGATCTGATTGGATAGATAGATAGATCTCTTCAAATGGAGCTGTCCAATGTACTCCTTTTCTGAAAACAGTGGAGGGAAGCTCCCAGAACAGGAAGCCCTAATTTTCCAATTTCTTCTGCAGAAATGCCTGTTACTGTTTATGTGATATCTCCGAAATTGCTGATCCTCTATGCCTGAAATTTCTCACTCAGGTAACCTCGCATGTCCCTGATCTAAAACCGTAGGTTTCATCAGAATTGGTTTCACCATTTGGGATTTATGATACCTTTCCCAAGGTGACCTGTTACAGGGCTGTTCAGAACAACGAAGTTGTACGGGATGCCACGTGTCACTGGTTCATCTTCTGAGTCTGATCTTTGGAAAAATGAAATTAAATTCCATGCAATTTTTGAAACATCTTCATAAATTCCATTTGGACCTCTGTAGCCCAAGATATTGCAGATCTCCCCATATGTCCTATTTAGGGATGAGTTTTGGAAGAGGCTATAACCCTAACTTGGAGAGATCATATCTCCCAGAATATACCGAATATGAAGCGGATTTTTGGATACAGTGTTCATAAGGATTTTGTCTTCGGCCTCTGCAATTTTCAGCTTCTTAAACTTCACCAAACCTGGAATATAGCGACTGTACCAAAACATATCAGTTTTAGTATTTAGGGTTTTTCAAGCTCCGGTTCAAACTAGGGTTTGACTTTCCTGGAGTTTCACCCAACCAAATTTCTTGATCCAGGTCTCTAAACTTTGGCTTTGATGAGGAGAAAAATCCTATGTTGGTCTCACTCAAAAATTCCTCTTCTGTAGAAAGCCCTAATTTCCACATCGAAACTGAAAATGCTTGAAATCGAATTCTTCTTCGATAGAAAGATGCGCCCTAAGGAGGAGAGTTGTTCCACCTTACTTTTGCTGAAAATATGTGGAGGAAGGTCCACAAACTAGGAATCCCTAGTTCCCATAGCTGCACAGTGTCTTCTTCTTAGGTTAGCTCTGATACCATGTTAGTTTTTCATCACATTAAGCTAGCATTATGATCTTAGGATCTTTTCACTGAGAGAATAACAAGCACAGCAATAAAACATAAGCACATCACAAGAGACAAGAGACACAAAGATTTTTCCTCGGGGAAACCATAAAGGAGAAAACCCCGCAACTTCCTCAGAGATAGAATCAGCACCAAAACAGTAAGATATCTCCCAAAACAGCGGTAGTCTTCTTCTTCTGTCTAGTCCCAGTATTTCCTTCTTCACTAGTGCCCCACACTTGAGTGAGTGAATGATGTGTGTAATAAATAGAGAGTCTCACTCTCTATTTATATTCTTCCATTCACTTGAAGTGCACTTAATCACGTAGGCTCAACTTACAATTACTTACTCGAGCCTACACCTTAATTAGTGTATAATAAATCAAGTGCCCCGAAACTGTGCGGACTTACCTAATGACTTGACAAGACTTGTTTACATTATTAATCCTCCCGATCGGAACATCGGGGCATGACTACATGACTCAAATACATAATAGAGACATCCTGGAATAAACATCGGGTTACAATATACAAGATACATAGAAGAATACATTCCGAAGTTACATATACATCAACATGAAGGACGAAAAAAATTGTTAGTTGAAGAGGCTTAAAGAGAAAAGGAAGAAGAAGAAAAAAGACAGAAAGAAGAAGAAGAGGCCCAGAGAAAAAAGGAATAAGAGAATCAAAATCAAAGAGAAAAGGAAGAAAGGATGAAAAAGAATCAACCAACAAAGAAAGAGAGGAGGCATAGAAAGCAGCCAAGGAACTAAAAGGAAGAGAGAAAGGGGACCGGGACAAGGACAATATGGAACAAGATACTTCCCAGGATATCCCAAAAGATCCTCCTTCTACCTCAGGAGATATCATAATAGGATACCACCTCCCTATTGATGAATTAGGATTAGTACCCTTGACTCCGTCTAAGCAGCATGTGGTTGCATGTCTGGATAAAGTGTTCTTCGATCCTAAATAGAAAACCATTGTTTGGAGGTCCGAAAAGAAGTTAAAAGTGGGTACTCATCTTGAGGTAGTTATAGTTACTGAAAAATACTATCATGAAATATACAGGTGAATATCCACAGCAAATGGACTCGATCAGTGTCGCAGCTGCATAGGAAAATGCTTATAATGTTGAAAAATTGAAAGGAGACATAGATCAATACAAAGAAAAGATGGTAAAAAAGAAAGAGACCCCGATGAAAGAAAGAGGATAAGGATGAGAGGTGAAGAGGAAGCATGATTCCACTCTTTCATATTTATAAAGGATCTGGGATGCCTACCAAGTCTTGGAAGAAGAAAAGGAGGCCTTGGTACTGTCAAATACCATTATTGTTGGAGAAAAGAAAGACTTAGAGGGTAAAATTTAAGGGCTAGAGACACAAAGGGCCGCAGCTGACAAACAAGTAGAGGAGTTAAAGGCCCGATTTGCAGAGTTGGAGGCACAAAATAGTTCTTTGGAATTTCAGCTTAAGACAACAAATGAGTGAAAATTGATATTACCCCTCTCCGAGAGCACGCTCTCCTGATTAGAAGAAAAATATATAAAGCTTAGTTAAAGCCTGCAGAAGAGGTCTACAATATTAGGTAGGCAGAAACTAGACTACAAGAGATCTCAGTAATATCTGCCGACTTTCGAGCAAGAACTCTAGAAGTTGCAGAAAATATCCACGGTCAACTGAATTGGATGGAGACTAATGCAGAAGTTCCGGAAAATTTTCCTCATAAGAGTACAGAGAAATTGAATATCGAGTATGAACTCATGGATTTTAATAGCAAGGCTGCTGCAAGATTGACCACCGTGGTTAGGAAAACTTTGGAAAAGTGTATGGATTTAAAAAAAAGGGTGCTTACAACACAAAAAAGATGTTATACCTCCGCAACAAAGAGAATTCAAGAGTTTCCATGTCAAGAATAGCATTTGAGGTATCTCCATGATAGACTGCAGGAAGATGAAATTAAAATACAACAGGTTAAAGGCCTCAATGAGAAAATAGTAAAGATTTTTGGCTATAGAAGCTGTAGTTAGCAATTGGCTGCTAGAAGACCAACTCAGGGTCACTCAACCAATAGTGGAGATAAAGTCATAGATGGATGTGCATAAAGTAATATCCAGACTATTGGAACCTATGGACTTCAAGACCATCGCTGCAAATGCTACTACATGGAAACCATTCATGGAGGGATTGGTTAGGCCTGCCTAATATGATTTGTATTGTTAACCCAAAAAAATACCCGATTAATCTCTAAATGACCTACACCACAAAGACATCCATGAAATTTCCCTCATTTGACCCCCACACCCTTGTAAAGGCTCAAAACAAAACACAAAAGGGCTTAAAAACCCCTAAAAAGAGCCAAAATAGCTCTCATAGGGGCTAAAACCTCCAAAAAGGGGCTAAAACCCCTCAAAGGAGATTAAAACCCACAAAGGAGCTAGGAAATGGGTAAAAGGGGCTTAAATCCCAAAAAAGGGGCTAAAGCCTTGACCAAGGGCTTGAAACCCTAAAACCCAAGAGAAAAGCTATAAATACAAGGGTGGGGGTCAATCTCAAAACATTCATTCCCTGCCAATCGTTACTCTTCCCGTATGAGTGCCTTGAGGAGCCAGCTCTCTCAAGTCATTCATCCCTCTCTATAATTTTCTCCATTAGCCACATCCCAAGTGTGTTGAGCTTAGCTTCACACCATTCAAACTAGTAAGGAGAGGCTACTTCTTGAGCTAGGGCATGGTGGCCCATCTTCCATTAAAGAGATTAGGTATATGATATGCATGCTTTGTTTGTTTTTATTTGCAGCTTAGATGTATGTGTAGTTTATTTCTAACAGTATATTGTAGGTTCTCCATTGATTTCTTGCTGCAGGTTTATTTCTCTAACAGTTTATTATAGGGTTTCCATGGCTCAAACCTAACCCTTTCCTGCAGGTTCCTCTTCCATCCATAAATACCCTATCCTTTCGTCATATAGACGGAAGGTAGCCATTTTTTCTTGTAGCTAGGGCCAAATCCCTACTATAGATTGGTGACCATACCAGGTCGATCCCATAGGATCCCTAGGTATTTTAAGTTTATTTCTAGTTTTTTGTTAACCTAGTTTAGATTTTTGTTTAAATCTAGTTTAGATCTTTGTTTTTTGCATTTTCATTTATAGTAGAGCCCCCTTAAGGTCGACCTGAGCCCGTTTGGTTACATTACAAGTTACTGTCTACTGTTCCCAGCTAAGATTTCAAAATATTTCACTTTTCGGGCCAGGTCACTCTTATTGGGATGAAAAGTGCGACCAATTCGCTCATTTAGCCTCGAAAGGAGCGAATTCACTCCTAGGTGCCAAATCGCTCCTGCTTTTGGTTTATGTGCGACCCCCTCGCTTGTTTTTGGAAAAATTCAGTGATCCAGTCACCACATTTTCCCCAAAATGGGTGACCTGTCTCTCAGGATTCAGTTTTTTGTTGTTTGGACTATCGGTGCGGCTCAGGCGCCACTATCTAGCAACCTATTTCTTTCTGCATACAATTTTTGTAAATTGATGATATATTTGATTAGCTATTAATGCATATGAATCTATTTTAAGGCTTAGCTAAAGTACTGTAAGTTAGTTTTAAGTTTTTAATTAAACATTGGAAATTAACCCCTTGCCTAGCCCTTCCTCCTCTACCCATTCATCACCCTCCGGGGTATTCTGGGATAAGACGAAGGGTCAAACTCGTATAGTAATAGGCACTTACACTTGTGATTACTTTAGACCACTAAAAATGGGTGACTTGGAAGGTAGAGGGGGTAGTAGGCCTAGGGGGCCTCACGATGTTCATGTCCTCCCTGTTGACCAACCTTACACTCGGAGAGTGACCTGAGGATCTATAGGTGGGATTAGTCCCACTGTGTTGAGATCCCAACACTCTTTCCTATTCGAAAAGGAATACAGGTTTAAGGTATTCACCTAGAAAGTCTGCAATAGTCCACGTTCATTATTTGCATGTTTCAAATTTTCTGTTTCAAAAGTTCAATGGTTTCATAACAGGTTGCCCGTTCTGTAATCTCCATAACAAACTAGAAACATCTTCTAAGTATTCATAAACCATAACTACAGTCACCAAACTAATAATAGAAAATAACCTAACAATGAACAATCTTTCATACACTAAACATCCACGTAACCACACCAAATAAGCTAACCAAAATCAGTTCATGACGTTGAGCCAACCATTAAAATCTATCAATTTACATTAATTCAAAATCTTGCAGTATTTAAGGACATAAGTCCCTGAATTCCTTAATCATGGAAAGTACTTGGGCTCAGCCCTGAAACTCATTGTGAGAAGTACCATGGGAACCCCAAAGAAGCTGGACGCTGAGAGGAATTTCCAAGCGAAATGGGAATCGACCCCTACCGATTGACTAGCACTCCCATGAGGAAAAAGCCAAGCATTGTCTCCTGGTAGTCTTGGTGGCTGAGTGACCACCTGAAAGCCAATAGGAAGCCACTAAAAATAGGGTCCAGAATGTCATTACCAGATTACACCATTTGATCTACCAACTAGACACAATTGATCCCCCACACTCTTCTTCACACCTAAGAGGTGATCCACCACAGTTCATGTCCTTGAACCAACACCATTGAGACCATTCTCGACAATCCTCTACACCGTCAAAAGACCACACAACCTCTGACTCAGAATTAGACTCATATCAATCTGAGCCATATTTACAGACTACACCATCTAGCCCCATGGCTGGTGCAAACCCAGATTCACTTTTCAGATTGGTGATTGGTAGTGTACCCATGTACATACCTCACACCACCACCAACACCCTTACAGGTGGTCCTAGTACTACCATGCAGATTGTCCTAACTTAGCTACCTCCACCTGCACCCACCAGTCAAACTATCCCCCTTGTCATAGCTAGGGGCAGTGGCCCTTCTTCTCACAATGTCCCAGTTTCCATACCTGGGGGCACTAGCCCGTCCATAATTGTGCCACAAGTACCCCCATTCGTGCAGGGACATCATGTTCCTGTAAACCCCACCACCATTTCTAGTCCTTACCACATTGACCTTGGGTCAAACCTCCCTTTCATGGCATGCCTCAACTTGCCTGACTTGGCCAGGTTAACCAATGACCCTATCTGTTGTCAAGCCTTTTGGCCTCCCATGCCAACCAAGCTCCCCTCAAACATCCCTAAGTTTGAAGGGAAAGCCTGGGAGTGCCCCCAAACCCATGCAGTGATGTTTCACCTATGGTGCTCATCAAACAACATCGTAAATGATTTGGTCAGACTCAGACTTTTCCAATGCACCCTCACAGGTGCTGCAGCTAAGTGGTACATTGAGTTACCACAAGCCAAGTACCTAGGCTTGAAATCCTTGGCCTTTATGTTCCTGCAATATTTCCATCTCCCATCAAATATGATGAAGGAGTGGAAATATCGCTTTCTTGCTGCCAAAATACTACAACCCACATCATCGACCACATCCATGAGTGACAGTAATGTCATAGCTTGTGCAAGATCAAGCTTGATGATAGGATCTTCCTTGACTGGTTCTTAAAAACATTGCTTCCACCCATAGAAAAAGACGTCACCTCCAAATGTCCCCAAATAGAGGAAGAGACCATCTTGAAGGCCCAACAGTTTGACCTCATTAACACACAGTCTGGATACCTTTACACCATCATTCCAAACGCTCCCCATGCAGGCGCCTCCTACCGGGATGTGTCGGGGGAATCCCATGCTACATATGGCATCATAGGATCTATCTCCCATCAATCACAGCGTCACCTGGCACCACCTATGATGCCACCACAACCAAGCAACACCCCTAGTGTTTCCTACCCAAACCAAGCTCCTGACTATGCAATAATGATGTCCCAGTACGGAGCTACAACCTCATATGCACAACCTGTGCCACAACAGCAGACCCATGCACCTACTTGGCTGGCACAACAATATGTGGGATAGATTCCCTCGTTTGTAGAACCCCCATCCCCCCAAATCTACTATGCACCACCAATGCAAACCACTCAAGCCCCCGCCCCAGCTCCGCCAACACCTTTGGGACAAGTGTTTGCACAGTAAAACCGTCCTAACCAAACAACCCCCAATAACCAACAAGGGAAAGCCAGAAACAACCGATCTAGGAATGATGGCAATAACCAACCAAAATGAGGTGGTCAACAACCAAATCCTCCCAACAACGTCAGGGTGAACCGGCCAGCTCAAAACCCCCAACAACCAAACCCACCTAGACGCAATGATCCATTACGCACAAATCAATCGTGCAAACTATATGAGGTCTATGGGCACTATAAACATGAATGCCCCTTCATGGGTCGCGCTAAGCAAGCCATTCAGAATGAAGTTCAACATGCTACCAATATGCCAGCCCCAGCTCAACCCAACTTGGAACCACCAGGACCTCCTCCTATGGTTCTCCAAAACCTTTTACCAATCCAAGGATTGGTAGCAACCACATCTACTCCCCAAACCAATCCCACCACCCCAGCCGCACCTCCGACAACAAAAACAGGTGTTCACCACCTGCTAGCCTTGACAACCGAAGAGGTCAATTTACAGACCAGTTGAAATCAGTACAGAGCCAACACCGAACCCGCTGACCCACCAATGACATCCACATCCAAAACAACCAGTACACCTCTTCACTTACCCCCTTTTCCCTCATGCCCCCCCATACGGCGGGTTGCCAACAATGCCACAACTAGAGCTGTTGTGAGCTATAGCGTCGTGGAGGACTTGGCCCAAACACCTATGGCCATGTCCATTCTTGAGGTACTTAAAAATTTCCCAACACATTGGAAAGCCTTACTAGATGCCCTCAGTGTTGTAGACCCCTCTGAATCCAAGTTGATCATGTTTGACACAAATAATGGAGAACCGTGGATGCCATCAACCATTGCCTTTCAAATCCTGGTATCCATTCAGAAATTGGTTGTGCACCGGTGCATCGTCAACAAGGGGGCATCCACATGTGTCATGTCAACCTTAGTCTGTTAGAAACTTGGGTCCCCAATTTTGTAACCATCCACTACTACTCTACGGCCTTATGATGGCCACCACACTAAAGCCCAAGGTATCCTCCCGCATGTTCTCATCACATTACCCAGGAAAATAGTATTGATTGACATATAGGTTGTTAATTCTCAGTTGGACTATAACATTCTCCTCAAAAGAAGTTATATGTATGCCATGAGAGTCGTAGCATCAACTATTTTTCGTCTCAATGTTCCCTCACGATGGGAAAATCGTGACAGTTGACCAATTAACTTATCATGGTCGATAAGGGCTAACAGCACCACCCGACATTATCCATTCATTCAACACCATCGTCGATGACATACTCGCCTCCACATTATTAAATGTGGGCCCTGGGTTGTTTGTCGACACCACCATGATGGCCTCCTTCCCATTCGTGTCACCACCGTTGACACCAAATAAGACTGCATATTTGTGCATGCTCTCATCCAGCACTGCCGCACCTAAACATCAACCACAGTTGCATCCGCAACATCATCTGCAGTCGCAACATCATCCCCAGCCACAAAATTATGTGCAGCTACAGCCACAACCCCATCCCCATCCCCATATACAACCATTAGGGAGTTACTTGGGCTCCTCCCCAATCCACACAATTCCCTTCCTATTTCCCTTGCCTAGTGTCATGAGTAAGCCTGTAATGGCTACCTTAAACTTACCCAACTTCACATTGGGGATTCCCATGTGGTACCTTGATCGATCGGCCCAACCTCTAATGCCACAAGTTGTGTTTAACCCCGTTTAACCCATTGCAGTTGAATATCATCCTCCACCCTACCTGCAAAAACCAACCACTACACCCACACCCACACCGCCCCATCCAAAAAGGGTTAGGGGAAAAAATGTGAAAGCGACAACTGAACCCCGACAGATCCCACCTTGGACCATGTGTGATGAACAGGGAAATGCAACTCAGAACTGCCCTGAGATTCACATGATCCACGCACATTTGGATGACATGGATACAATAGAAACATCCCCGTGGTTGAACTCCTGAGCGGGCCAATAGTGAGAAACAATTCATTGAGAACGAACCATGCTTATGCCATTTGCGAATTGTATGGACACTATTCTCACCACTACCAATACTTGTCCAAGTTTCAAACAGCCCTAGCCAACCTTTGACAACATTCCCTTGAATATCAGATCACTATGATCAAAGAAGTCCACCCCGACCTCCTTCTTTAGACACCTTGTCCATTTACATGATGTCCAGTTCCATAGACCATCTTATCTTCACGATCACTGACAGTCCATCAGATCTGTCTCACTGTTGCTTTTGCAATGATGAGGAGATACTTGAAGCCTTAACCGCTCTAGAATACCCTTGGGATGAAATGCACCACCGCTCGTTCTTCCTCCCCAAAGAACTATTATCACAGTCTGACCAGTTTTCCATTGAAACAAAGGATTTCATTCATGGGAAAGTCGACTGGTTCAAAAATCCCATTCTAGCACCAGATTCCTTTGAAGAAGGGAACATGTCCAATATTTCACCAATTATTAAAATCAAAATCTCAACCAATCTTGAGATGATTGAAGAAATCATGCTAGGGGAATCTTTCTCCTCGGAAGAAGTCGCTTTGTACAAAGCACTCTTCCAAGAATTCTGCGACATCTTTTCCTGGTCCTACACCAAAATGCCTGGGTTGGATCCATCCATTATGGAACACCACATTGACACATGGCTCAATGTGGTCCCTGTGCACCAAAAGTAATGGCCAATCCATCTGTCCAAATCTACCGCGGTCAAAGCCAAAATTGAGAAGCTGTGCACATCCGGCTTCATTTACCCCATTGCTTACACCACATGGGTTTCAAATCCTGTTCCCGTGAATAAAAAATAGGGTACCATCCGTTTTTGCGTAAACCTCCACGATCTGAATTGGGTGTGTCCCAAATACAACTTCCCAACACCCTTCATCGATCATATCATCGATGCATGTGCCGGACATAAGGTCTTTTCCTTCATGGATGGCTTTTTCGGATACAACCAAATTTAGATCTGGAAAGAAGATCATTACAATACTACATTCACAACCCCATGGGGAAGATTTGTATATCGAGTAATGCCCTTTGGTATAAAGAACATTGGATCCACCTTCTAGTGCACCATGACATATTGTTTCCATGACATCATCCACATCATGTTGGTCTATCTTGATAATCTCATTGCTTGGTCACAGAAGCAAACACAACACATGGATGACTTGTGGAAAGCCTTCCTACGATGTTGCAAGTACAAAATCCACTTGAACCCTTTCAAGTGTGTTTTTTGTGTCCCAATGGGCCGTCTCCTAGGGTTCATTGTGTCTCACAAAGGAATGACCGCTGACCCTCTCAAAGTCCAAACCACTTTCCCACTAACATTACCTCTTTAATTGATGTGCAGTATAGTTTGTAACATAGTCTTGTCCTTGTTTTGTTTTACACATTTTTTAAAAGTGAATCTTATTTATTTTTTCCTTCATTTCTCCAAATGGATCCTACCTCGTGTTGATACATTGGATTTGCTGACAGATCAAGTAGATGGTATTCAAACCTCGCCTCGACTGCATGGGTCATCTACTCCCTGTCGCATGAGTTGATCCATATCGATAGAATATGTGTGGGCATTGCGACCAAAAACTAGGCTGAATATGTTGGTGTCAATGGCCTCTTGGCTGCCGCCCTCCAGATGGGAATCTTCCATCTTGATGTCTTCTTAGACTCCCAGCTTCTTGTCTCTTAGTTGAACACCTATTACTGGGTATGTGATCCATTCCTCTTTAGAAAATTCATGCGCACTAAATAGATGGTTAGAACATTTGAATCCATCACATTCACACATGTTCCCAGAAACCTCAATAGTGTAGCGGATCAAATGGCTAATGACATTCTAAACCAGAATATTCATCATCGCACATAGGAAACATACAAAAGTCAACATCATGCATCATCACACATAAATATGCATGCACATGTAAAAATACATCATCTAGGCGTTTCATTCACATCGTTATAAAAGACTCACATATAAAACCATAAAAAGCGCATCCACATGTGTCAAATATATATATATATATATAAATTGCATGTCCAAAATATGTCCAGTAAAAAATGAGAAGCTACATATGCTTTCTTAGCCGAATATACATTGTGATACAAAAAATCCTAAGTTCACCAACGCACTAGGGGTAGCCCCACTGGCTGCTTGTGTGACCTAGAATCATCCTCATCATATGGCTTGCTGTCATCATCCTCCTCAGAGGACTCATCGTCCTTCGCAGGAATATCCCCTCGCACTGCCCGATGAACATAATCACAAGCCACTGCTATCCTCTTCATCAGAGAGGTCCACTCCGGAGGCACACTGTGAATGGTGGCAATCAACTCATTGTACAAGCGCTGCCAGCTAATGTCAGAAATCCCCTCAGCAAGCTGCTCCAAATGTAGCATAATAGTGTCCACCTGCTGCCGCCGCCTACGAGGGTTCCCCGCAGGGACTGGTGCCTCTGCAATCGTGACCACCTACCTTTGATAACAGGGTGGTGGACGAGGACCAATATCTGTACATGCAAACAAAGACACCATCAGTCTATGAATATAATCACATTACTATAAACCAGCTAAAATACTCTATGTATAAATATGAACACAAAATCATCACATATACATACAAGCTGGTCCCCAGGCTTGGCCTAGAGATCGAGGCATCTCAGGGTCCCCATGATAGTCCATACCTGGATAAGGGTACTCCTCAATGACCATTGGGAGCTGCTGCCACTGCTCTAGCAAATCCTCTGTGAAGAAGCGACCCACTTTGCCACCACCCTCTCACACCATTCTATAGCACCATCTATGCATCCACAACTCCCGCGGACCACTATCCTGCACTACCTGATTTGGATGCAGAGTAGGTACATTCTCAAAAAAGAAAGCACATAAGAAGGCACTAGAACAAAAATATTCTCTAGATGTTCTCCCATGGTTCAACTAATGTCGAACCGCAAGTAGGTACATCTCGGCCCATCCATAGTAAGCACCCCTCATGGCATGCTCTACCATCTATAGCTTCCCTCCCAATATCTTGTGGTTCCCCATGGAACCCAAGACATGCAACAGCATGGTTGCAATAGCCCATGTCAACAAGTCCTCAATGTCACTTGTCAAGATGTGTGAACCACGCACATATGTAGTAGTGTAACCGTTCCTATCACATAAGTCCTATAACGTATCCCCGCGAAACAATACTGGCACCAAGTCACCAATGACTCCCAACATCGGGAACCTAGTAAAAAAATACACATCCAACAACGTAATATCAACACGCTGCCCCTGGATCATGAAAGTCTCCTCCCCAATATCCCAGAAGCTTACCAGAGTTTGCAGCAGTAGACGTAAGCTCTACATCAGAGGAATCTTCATGAACTTCAACAGTCCACAATGGGCCAGTGCACCATGCACATTCCCATCCCATAATGCCTCCTCCGGGAGGTATTTTCAGTCTCTCTCACGTCACTTAGTCTCAAGAATCCTACATAAGCATAAGACAACTATCAGCCATAGGTTTTAGGGAAAAATCCACCCAGGGACCAAGTCACACCTGTCAAGCCAAAAAGAGAAACCAGGCCTCAAAGAAGCGACTAAATCGCACTTTTCAACCAAACAGAAGCGACCTCATATTGCTCCTTTCTTCCCAGCAGGAGCGACCCAGTCGCTCCTTTACCCTCAAAAAGCATGACTTGGCTTGTGGAATCCCTAGCAGGCTCACAGATGGTCCTTGGGTGAGCAAATCCAAAAACTAAACCATTGAAAAAGATGGATTTTGCAAGAACTCTTACTTTCAAGTCACGGATCTTGAAACCATCAGTTGAAATAGAAGAAATCAGAAAAATTAGTTTGGGGGGCCTCCTCTCCAACTCAACCAATTAATAGTGACAATGACACTTCACAAAGTGGTCCCCACCCATTTATAGGCCCCATTTGACCTATTTTTTCTCTTTTCCACATAACTGGGCCATACGAAGTCCGTTTGGGACGTCGTTCACACCACTGGTTTCAGAATTATGTCCTCTATACTTTCATGAGACCATAGTCTCATGTTTAATAAGTGATTCTTGGGGCCACTTCCCAAGAGTTACCTCATTTTATGAACCATATTATGATATAAGTGTCTCTAGACCTACACTTGCATCACATCACCACCGCAACTTATGCGAGATTTTGGACCACCTCTCAGAAGCCACCTCAGTTTGTGTGCCCTTCTCATATAACTATTTAATCCATCCAACGTAATCTACGCGGGTCTTTGGACCACTTCCAAGAGGGCAGGTCATTTCTTTCATGCATTCGAACTGGTTCTCACATCATATGTAGTCCAGCCCATTCATCACAACTCACACAAGACTCTCCTGACCTCTTTCTGAGACCCACCTCAGTTTGCATGCCTTTGGCACACTGATTCACATGCCTCTAATGTGACCTATCTCATTCATGTATTGCTATGTTCAAGAGCCACTTGCTCTATCCATACTGCACGGTTGACCTTTGGACCACTGTCCATAGTCCCGAGAAAGGGGGCACCTTCACTGCCCCCTCGATCGATTGACCATACCAGAGTTTTTGTTAAGCTCTTTTATGACTCCTAAAAGAATGAAAAAATTATCGAATGCCACTGCTTCCTTTCCCGCTCATTAAAGTATAGGAAAGGTCGTCTACATTTTCACGCTTGTCTCCTTTTGCGGACTATGTAGACTACCATATGAAAAGGAGCACCTTGGCACATTCAAGCCAAGACCGTTCCCCTCTGCATTTTTTTATGCTTTCTCGGGCAGAGGGGACGAACTTTACGAAAAATCTCACCATGGGTTGTTGTTAATATCTTTTCCATCCTTCTCATTAAGAAAATAACGCTAAGCAAACTTGGTCTTGTTCAAGCTCGTAAAAGTATCTGAATGACCGTCCAATTAGTACAGGTTTAACCTTTTCCGACCTGATTGGACTACCAACGGTAAAGAAGTCTCTCATCCCCTAAAGTATGGGCGAGCTCTCCTATGTACAATTTTATCCTTTTTCAGGCATAGGATACTACCAACGAAAAAGATCCCCAAATGGAGTATTCTTCATGTTTTTAGACTCTCTAAAATTCAAAGCACCATCGAGCATTTACTTTCTTGGGCTCGCCAAAAATCCACAAGATCATACCATAACGGTATCTTTAGACACCACCCCACATAGAACAATTCGACAACATTCCCACTTTGGGTTTCCTTTGTTCAGAGTATTCTATGATGTGTCTTCCTTGGATCCCATCAATATCAAAGGTGTCTACGTCCACCAAGTATTTCCCATTTGCAGTTACATCCCTGGTATTACAACTATGATCCCTTTCTCATGAGTCAGTTTCATTTGCTTCCTGGCCCGCCCTAATGTCATAATCTAAAAAAAGAAATTTTGAGTCCACTACACTCCCCCTGCCCCTGTTCCTCCCCCCCATTCAGTGGGTTAGTCCTCAGATTGTCTTACATCTTTCGGTTATCTCCCTCGTGCTTCTGGCCAAGGAAACACCATTTTCCTTAGTCAGTTGCAGGTCTCCCTCTGTCGATGACAACACATAAAATCCAGAGGACATACCTAAAGGTCCCTGTATCCTAGTTTTGATTAACCTCATTGATGAGTTCCTTGTACCACTTGAGAGGAGTCTTTAATGCCTCTCGGGATTGTTTTTTCTCATGTGCTCGACTCCAGTTACATCATCGCACCGTTGAGATTTGCACAGGGTATTGGTTCATGCAGTATTTGGTCAAAGACCCTGGATGTCACCTGACTCTAGCACATTGATAAGTCTATTGAGGGACCCAAACAAATTCATGTCCCTTGTGATTTTCAGGTTTCGTTAGAGACAGTGTTCAGAATCCCTAGAACAGTGCTTTGATATAGATTCATGATTGATGCATCACATGGTACCACAGACACCCTGACTCTCCGTCCGTAAGTCTGTAGAATTATGTACCATTCCAGATCCATCAGACTGTTAGTCTTGAAGATATAGCATTCCATGAGAATTCCATGGGTCCAATGTAGCATTTCTTTAGATCAATATTGTATTCAGCCTCTTATTGAGGCAACCACTATATAACAACAGTTGTACATGATCAACTCTTTCATTTTAGAGCTTAGATCACATTATTCTTTTGACATCGTTATGAGCACGAGGATACCCACCTCTTCCATATACATGTCACAAATTATTTCTATCTCACCCATTGATGGGAAACATATTAATACAAAAACAAAAATCCACCATGCCCCAGCCCAGGAAGCACCACCTCTCCCCACAAAATCCTATGGTGTCATTCAGGCATACGATGAGCTCCTGCTCTCACACATTAGGGGGGAATCTGTTAACCCGATTAAGCTCTAGATGACCTACACCATAAAGACATCCATGACATTTCCCTCATTTGACCCCCACACCCTTGCAAAGGATAAAAAAAAACACAAAAAGGGCTTGAAAACCCCTTAAAAGAGACAAAATAGCTCTCATAGGGGCTAAAACCTCCAAAAAGGGGGTAAAACCCCTCAAAGAAGCTTAAAACCCCCAAAGGAGCTAGGAAATGGATTAAAGGGGCTTAAATCCCTAAAAAGGGGCTAAAGCCTTGACCAAGGGCTTGAAACCCTAAAACCCAAGAGAAAAGCTATAAATACAAGGGTGGGGGTCACTCTCAAAACATTCATTCCCTACCTACCGTTACTCTTCCCGTATGAATGCCTTGAGGAGCCAAATATCTCAAGCCATTCATCCCTCTCTCTCATTTGCTCCATTAGCCACATCCCAAGTGTGTTGAGCTTAGCTCCACACCATTCAAACAAGTAAGGAGAGGATGCTTCTTGAGCTAGGGCATGGTGTCCCATCTTCCATTAAAGAGATTAGGTATAATGATATGCATGCTTTGTTTGCTTTTATTTGTAGATTAGATGTATGTGTAGTTTGTTTATAATAGTAGATTGCAGGTCCTCCATTGATTACTTGTTGCAGGTTTATTGCTCTAACAATTTATTGCAGGGTTTCCATGGCTCAAAGCTAACCCTTTCCTGTAGGTTCCTCTTCCATCCACAGAGACCCTATCCTTCTGTCCTATAGATGGAAGGTAGCCGTTTCTACTCGTAGCTAGGGCCAAATCCCTACTACATGTATTATTCACATGTGTCTGTTTTTGTAAATAATCTTATATTATTTTACTTTCCTAGTGCTAGTCACTAGAAGACAACAATTTGTATATCAAAGAGTTGAGGAAGCCCAAAGGGCGTGGGTAGCCAAAAGTCAGTTTGTAAAAGTATAAGTAGGGGTAGAATAGAATAGAGAAAGGACTTTTTCTAGTGCACATATGTTGAAGCTATTTGTATGAGAACTACTTCTTTTATAAATAAAGAGAACCAAATTTTGTTGGATGAAGGACTGTACGAGTTTCAAGATTGATTATGTGGATTGTTGAATGTGAACTATTTATGTTTTAGCTTTCTACATAACTATGATATCGTTCCATCCTATTGAATTACTTCTACAGTTTATGAATGGTTTTATTTTCTATTTCGAATCTTGTGCAATGAATGAGTAATGAATGTGATTAATGAATAGAGCTATCTTTGTTTATCTTTTATGTTGTGATTATGTATGTAGAATTTTTCATCTACCTATAGGATTCTATTTGCATCATTATAGTACATTACTCAACTTATATAATCTCTGCTCCCCTGGGGATAGGCTAGATAGAATAGATTAGAATATATTAGTTGTTTCCCTGCTTTCGTAGAGTGATTGTGAGGCAATAGCGGTAAGATGGGAGCTAAGAAATTGCGTATCTCTAGTGAGGCTCTTACTCATCATTTACTTGCATTTAGTCTAGGAAATTTGATTTCATCCCTAAATATAAAATCATATAAACGGCGGGATGGGCCGCAACTGGTAAAATAGATTTAAAACTTTCTGTAATTCTATGATAGTTGGGCCGCTAACCAGATGGATTCCCCATTCCAAATGATAAAATATCTAATTGGGAACAGTTATTGGGGAGAATCCCTACTGTTGGTACTTGGTATTTTTCCAGGAATCAATAGTTTTGGCACTAGAAGGAGGGGAACCAGTGCATGGTTGGCAGAGAAACTCCATTTACTCGAAACTATTCCATTTACTCGAAACTATTCCATTTACTCGAAACTAAAACTAGGTACACTAAAGATTTTATTTCCGAAGAAAGAGTAAAACCTAAAGTAGAAGTTCTAGAGAACCTCTACCCTACTCCTTTCGAAGTAGTTAACCACTTGAGGAGACACACAAGGTATTATGTGAAGAAGCTTGGAGGATTACAGACAATCCCTGAATTGCCGAGAAGGCGAGCTTCTAGAAGGGAACCCACTTACATGGAAGATTCGATTTTGGTGGGAAATTTGGAAGAGTTAGTGAATTTGTCCTTACAAGAGATTTTTCAACCACTTGATCAGTTGGGACCAGATTCCCTGATTTTTCAGTGACCTTTTCAGTAACCTGTTCATTCTCCACCGCAATCTCCTCGTAGAATCATGGCTAGAAATGTACCTCCAAATGCTAATCATCCTATGAATCCTAATCCACCACCGACCTAGAGAGCCAGAACACCACTCAACCTGGCTGCTCCTTTACATGCTTTGCCTCAGAATGTTGAAAATCCATTACCAAAGTTTGATCCTGGAAAAGGAAATTCTATGGATGATCACCTACAATGTTTTTATTTGGATTTATAACTGTTAGCATTGGAGCATGAATATGTAGTATGCAGACTTTTCCCACGTACCTTTGAAGCTAAATCCTCTACTTGGTATTTTGGTTTACAAGAAAAATCGATAGAAAACTAGGATACTTTTGAAAAGGTTTTTAAAGGAAAGTTTGGTAGTTAACGAACCACTTCGATTCTCATGGAATAATTGTTAGCTTTGAGGATGGACAAGAGAGAAAATGTGCAAGATTTTAATCATAGGTTTGCTTCTCATTTGAACAATTTTAGTGCTACAATAAAGGCTACTGAAGAAACTTTAATAGAATACTACACTTCAGCCCTTAGCCCCAGCATAGCAATGTTTGTTAAGAGGTTAGTTAAACTTTCTTTGGTAGAAACTTATGAAGAAGAAAATAAAATAGAATTTGAATGGGAAAGCATAAATAAACACAATGCAGAACCAAATGTAAGGACTTTTATCAGTAATAAACCTTTGGTTTTAACCAGACCTAAAGAGAAGCATTTAAGTGAATTGGAAAACATGGTTAAAATGATATTAAAGCTATCAAACAAGATTGTCGATTTAGAAAAGGATAAAGAAGTCAGTTCCTCCAAGAAGTAGTTCAAACCTTTTTTCAAGAAAAAAGAGGAAGGTAGCACATCTCAACCACCTATATATAGTTCTCCTGTTTTAAATTTTAATGAGGTAGGAATGGATAATTTCTGTACTTTTCATCAAGAACCTCATTTTGAAAAAAATTGTCCACAATGGATTAATTCAATGACTCTGGTTATGAACCAAATATTAGATGCTCAAACAACAGAGCTTGAAGTGAAAGAAGAAAAAACAAATGAACCAGAAGTATCGCATGAAACAACGATGGTCTTATGGGACTGTGCACCTACACTCCAGTTGGATGAAGAGAAACCTATAGAATAAATTCACCTTGCAGCAGTTAATGTCACACCTAGAAGCAAAGGACCAATAATGGACGAAAACCTATTACTACCTAAGATTTGGAAGATACAACAAAGTATGAAGAAGATTAGCAGTAATACCCAAACACCACCTAAGTTTGATTTGGTCATCGCAAAATATAAGGTTACACTAGTGAGTAAGCCTATGAGTATTGTGGAAAATAAAGAAAAAACAATAAAAAGGGTCTAGCAGTATGTGATATGGGATATGACATAATAGAAGATATCAAGAAAACGAAGGCAAATATCTCTTTATTTGAAATGTGTAACTTACCTCAACAAAGAAAGAAGCTTATGGAAGCTTTATATCAACAATCCAGGAGATCCCAGGATGATACTCAATCAGATAAAGAAACCAATGAACCTAACATTGGAGGAAAGTCCAAATACCAGACTTTACCATTTTTATTATCTTTTTGATATTTTTAACCATTATGTGCATAATTGTTTGGTAGATTCTGGAGCTTCCTCTGATGTCATGCCTGTTTTAGTTTGTAGAAAAATAAATGGTCAACCTACACTCTCTTCATGTAATATCATTCAATTGGATAGATTAGTAGTTAAGGTAGTAGGATAAAGGAAGAATGTGTTGATTCGGTTATCTACAGATGAAAGGGTCTTCCATTTTATAGACATCATGGTGGTAGATATACTAGAAGAATATGGTTTTTTTTTTTTTTTCAGTAGGGACTGGTCTGTAAAACTGGAAGAGTACTTTGCAACTGACTGGTCACACCTATGGCTTCCCTATAAGAACTGTTAGAATTAGATCAAGGTGGTGAGGGAACCACACATGAAGCATAATGTGACACAGTTGGAAGGAAAAAATGAACCTGTGAATTTCTCACATTCAGTAGTGGGTAACTATTTCATAGATCTTGAACCTGGAAACTATCAAGCGAAAGAATCTAGTAGTGAGTCACACACATATTCCGAACTCCTTCATTTTTCACGGCTTGATAATATTGATTGTAATATAGTTAATTTAGTTTCTAATTTAAAGAGTAACACTAGCCCTCTAGAGTTAGAAGATATATTTTGGTTTTTATATTTTGACGGTTCCAAAAATCAAGAGGGATCAGGAGAGGGTTGTGTCCTGATTGATCCTGAAAAGAACAAACATTTTCTCTCTTGTAGACTAGAGTTCAAATGTACTAACAACACAACATAATATGAAGCTCTAGTCCAGGGCTTGAAAAAGGGCATTGAATTCAAAGTAAGAAATTTAAAATTTCTTAGTGATTTTGAAATAATTGTCAGACAAGTTCGAAAAAAAATTCATTGTCTATAACCACACTGAAAAGTCTACCAGTCTAAAGTCTAGGATCTTATAAAAAATTTCAATGATTTTGATATCAATTCAATTCCTAAACTACAAAATGTAGCAGCTGATTTGTTAGCTACTTCTACTGCAAGATTAGTGCCTACTAATAATAAATTCTCAATTGAATTGATTTTCAGGCCATCTATACCAAACAATGTCACAAATTTGAGGGTATTCGATGATAATCAGCAAATCTTGAAATTTCTAACAAATGATGAGACTTTCAAGGACTTGGTGATTGATGACGAAGAACATCAATACAACCTTCAAAGTGGAAACTTCACACCTAAAGGGGTAAGAACATTGGAAGGGATGTTTGATTTGAATAGAAAGTTTAGAAAACTTGCCAATGTCAAAACAAACAGTTCATCTATGCAGTATGAGATGATTAATCTTGGGACATGGGCTGAACCCAAGTATGTGAACTTGGGAAAATGTTGTTCACCAGGTGAGAGAAGAAAATTTAGTAGTTTATTTCGACAATATAAATATTTTTTGTTGTTGGACATATGAATATTTGAAGACCTATGATACCCGCATCATCCAACATGTTATTCCTATTAAAGTGGGTGTGAAACCATTTTGGCAACCACTGAGGAAAATGCATCCCAAGCTGGAACCCCTGACCCAAAATGAAGTGAAGAAGTTACTTCATGTGAAGATCATCTTCAGAGTTAGGAACTCAGAGTGGGTGGAAAATATGGTACCAATAAGAAAGAAATCTAGTGAAATAAGACTATGCATAGATTTCAGGCTTCTGAACCGAGCCTCAGACAAGGATAACTATTCAGTCCCACCAATGGAGCAAATATTATAGATAGTTTCAGGTTCTAAATTGTTC
Source organism: Pseudotsuga menziesii (assembly GCA_001517045.1). Classification (NCBI taxonomy): domain Eukaryota; kingdom Viridiplantae; phylum Streptophyta; class Pinopsida; order Pinales; family Pinaceae; genus Pseudotsuga; species Pseudotsuga menziesii. The sequence continues at coordinate 607,746 of LPNX011003468.1, forward strand.
TCCCTCTTAGATGGGTTTTCAGGCTACAATCAGGTATTGGTAGCAGATCATGAAGATAGGATGAAAACCACATTTCAAACTAAGTGGGGAAATTTTTCTTACAGAAGAATTCCTTTCGGTCTCATCAATGTTGGAGCCACTTTCCAGAGGGCAATGGATATAGCTTTCTGAGGTTTAATTGGCCACAGTGTGGTATTTTATTTGGATGACGTAACAGTTTTTCCTAAGAAGAGAGAAGATCATATATTTCATTTGAAACAAATTTTTGACCGCTGTCGAAAATATGGTATCTCTTTAAATCCTAAGAAATGCATCTTCATAGTGTTGGAAGGAAATTTGTTGGGCCACATTATTTCTAAAAAGGAAATCTCCATAGACCCGGAGAGGATAGAAGCTATAGCATAGATTCCCTTACCCCACAATAAAAAAGGTATGCAATCCTTCATGGGGCCTGTAAATTTTGTTTAAAGGTTTGTTTGTGATTTTGCACAAATAGTAAAGCCTTTGCAACAAATGGTGAAGCAAAGTGTACAATTTAAATGAACCGACAAAGAGAAGGGTGCCTTTAACAACATCAAAGTGGCTTTGAAGGTAACTTATTTCTGGAGGGATTCTCCTTTTAAGTCCTCATTTCATACGCAATGAGAATCCCATGTAGCTCATCCTTCATTAGCATGTTCATATTGGTTTTGTCTTGTAGGAATGATACTTTTGAATTGAATCTCGGTGGCAAGGATTTCAATTTTTTTTTTACAATTGATTCTTCATCGATGGTTTCTCCAAGTCCTCTGATATAATTTATAATCTCATAAACTCGAAGAAAGTAAGTTCCAACATATTCTTCTTCTTTCTTTTTAAGTGTTTCAAATTGTGCTAAAAAGGTCGACAACTTGGCCTTTTTTAATTTTCAATCTCCCTCATAGATGATTTTCATCTTATCCCAAATTTCCTTGGCTAAAGTGCATTGCATGACCTTGGTGAATTCAACATGTGTCAGACTACACGATATTGCATTTCTCACCTTTGCATTGTATTCATACAGTATTCTATCAATTGTTTCAACTAGAGCTTTTCAGGAGTATTGTATCCATTTTCAACCAACTTCCACATATCAAATCTGAGTGATTGCAGATATACCTCCATCATTATTCTCCATAAGGTATAATTTGAACCATCGAATCATAGTTCTCTATTGGTGGACAATCCTTGCTTCTCATCCATTTCTATGCAAATATTTATCTTCTAATGGTTATACTATTACTAAAGATACCCAATCTGATACCAATTGTTGGAATTCTTATATATACTGAGAGGAGGGGGGAATCAATATATATCACATATTATACTCTTTTTCACTTAATAAAATTTACTTTGAAAAATTTCTCCCAAAAATAGTAATCGACACAATTGCACACAAATTCTATAAAATAACTTTATATATATATATATATATATATATATATATANAATGGATTTGAGATACCAATATGCAATTGTTAGCACCGATTCGCTCAGGAACCAACCTAATTGCAAGCATCAACTCACTGATTACATGCCCCAACCTGTAAGACTTCTATCAATTGCGCAAGCACAAACTTGTTGACATTAAGCATTGAATTGAATGGATATCGATCTTTTTTTGCGCTATCACCCACTCAAAATGTTTAAGAACCAACCTGATTGAATACTATAATATCCTCCTCTTGTTCTTCAGCAACGACTGAATGGAAGCACCAATTCTCGATTGTATTCTCCAATACAAAATACCTATCGTGTTATATAGAATCAACAAGAAGGAAGATACAACTCCCTATTATATTCTCCAACACCAACTAGAAAGAAGCTACAACTCCCTTTCCTTTCCATTCCCTGCCTCCCTGAAAATAATATGTTTCTATTAAAAATTGAAAACTATGTCTGTCTTATCTGTGATCTGTCACTTTTCTAAAAAGCATCTTCTTAAGTTGTGTATTCTCTAATATATATATTCTCCTTCTGGAATTTGTGTCTCAACAGTCTTTTGATTTGTGATAGTGTCTCCTGTAATATCAACACTTAAGTAATTTTGCAATTTGTGATCTCCATTTTTGCACTCTACAACACTCTATTACTTCTGTAATTTATGATCTACATATTTTACATCAACAATTGTGATATATGTGTCATTCATTATGTATTTTCTTCACACATCATGTTACAGGGAATCCTTCTACTTTGTGCAAAATCTAATGTTCATCTTCTTTGATTTTGCACAATTGGAATCTTATGTTGCACAAATGTCTTCTATATCAAAGAGCCATTGATACCCAAGAATTAGAATCCTTCCAAGTCAAAATACCATAAATTCTTCAACTTCAGGTTTACATCAATACCTTCATCTCTTATTTGTTTATACTCTTCTTGCTCAAGAGATGTGTCCACAAGTCACAGATTCCTTTAACGTGGTGACGCCCCAACTCTCTTACTTCTTGGACAAGTTAACCACCTTATTTCATCTTACGTTGATGTGCATCCTTTGATAATTCATCCTTGTGGGTTTTTTTCACTTATGTCCATTGACTTGGTGGTATCTTTGCATATGCGCTCCATTTCTTGGTGGGATTTATGCACTTCCTGAACTTTTACATTTCTTCTCTATATACTTTCTTCAGCATGGTTTTACGTAGATAGAGAGGCATTATTTGATACTACTAAGGATTACATATACCTTTATATATTTCTTCATACTTCCTTCCAATATTCACAACATTCGTCTTGTTTTCTTGACACCAATCTTGTTTTTTACTCTTTGACATCAATGACAACACAAAGGTTCAATAATTTACATAGATAACAAACCCTTCAGACATTAAATACCATCTTTATTGGATGCAATTCAACAAAATTCACAATATGAATGCATCGTAGATTGAAATTGTGATATATGATTAAATGGGTTCACAACAATGAATTATTGTTTCAATTGCTTCCTTTAAACTTAGGAAAAACAATAAAATTGGTAAGAAGTGGTCGAGCATAACCAACAATCAGTTTGCATAGGAAAAGAAACCTCATGGGATGAACTTCTAAACACAAACACTTTCCTTTGACTAAGGTGCTATAATAAAGGAAACTCTTATGTCAAAATAACCTAGAACTTGCACCAGCCCCACTGAATTAATCATGTCTCAGAGAAAATGAACCTTCACATTAGGGGACTTTTGAGGTCTAAAATGGGACTCATAAGGGGAATAATAAAATAAGGGTTATAAAAATAAAATAAAAGCTCTACATTTTGGAGGGGAAAATATTTTTATTGAAATTTTGATTTTTGAGTGTCATGGGAATCTCGGAAGTATGCAGTGTGTGTATGGTTTTGATGCAGAATTAAATTCTACATCCAACGAGTCCCCAAACTTGAAATTTGGGTGAACCTATAAGGAGATATTACCAAATTATGATAATAAAAAGTAGTTTTTCTTTTTCCCTCCATTTGTTTTACAAATTTTACCCTTATGGTTGACGTCATCATCTTGAATCCTATTGGTTCTTATAAAGTGAATTTTAATGATACAATTTTTTTTTTACCTCAAAACTCCCTTAATGTGGGTGACCTGACATGGCACCATATTTGTAGTTGAACCACAACTACATTGGACATTACCAACGAATATCATCCAAAGTCATTATTGAATCTAGTGTTTTGTAGGGAAAACAATGAGGATTTTAGGTTTCAAATGAAATTGCTAAGGCATCTGGTTAAGAAAAGGAATGGAAACGTGAAGAATGAAAATGGTACTTATTACAAGTGAATTCGAATCAAAATCAATTAATATAATCTTAAGGTCAAGTTTTTTTGTTAATAATGTTCAAAATTATCAAGAATCAAAAGTGATCAAGTTTCAAATTCCCTTGAGCTCAACCAAATCCATGTTGAAGTTGATTTTGGAAAATGCAAAAAATGAAGAATAATTTAAAATACATAGAGAGGTGAAATAACCTACATTTATCCTTGATCCATAATTTCCCTGAAGATGGAATTTGAGATGGTTAATGGTCTTCCATGTCTCCCAAATAAAAAACCCTACAATGTAAAGAACTCTTCTAGAAAAACCCATTTTCTTTTAAAGATGCAACATCAAGGGTCATTTAGGATTGGGCATTAGTGTCGTAATGAAAAGCACTTTAGGATTGAATCTTATGTGCATTTAGGATTGGGCATCATGTGTTGAGGTAGGAAAACCTGAGCTGTAATTAGGTACTTGGAGTAGATTCTTGGGTTAGGCTCCAGAATTATTAATCCTTCCATATAAATATTATTCCTCTCATATAGAGGTGAATGCTTTGATTTATAAAAGTGATGATGTTGTAAAGTCTTTTTGGACAAGGCTACAGACTTGTGTGTCAAGTCAAGATTCTCATGTGGACCTCTAGTTATTGTAGGTACCCATCGGGTGGACCTCCCATATAGAGATAATTCTTTTCATGTTGAAGCATTTAATGTTGTGTGATGTATTTCTAATCATGATCATCGATTGTTATTAAGTCTCTTTTAGTGACTGGCCACCTCTAGAGTTAATTACTTTAGCATTGATCATTTGGTCTGGAGTAATATAATATGATCATAGCATTTGGAAAATCTTCTTATATAATCTTTTATGATAGATAAATTAAAGTTATCACATATTGAACATGCATTCAAGAGAAGAGATAAATATAAATGCATAGAGAACAAAAAGAATTATAAATTTATCATGAGAAAACTTCAGTTGACTAAGTAAGATCAAATTGTTAAAGCTTTAGTTAAAGCTTCAGTTAAAGTAACAATGTATGCCTCAGGTAAAGCTTCGGTTAAATAACAATGCATGCCTCAATTAAAGCTTCAATTAAAGTAACAATGTATGCCTCAGTTAAATATTCAGTTAAAGTAACAATGCATTCCTCAGTTAAATATTGTTAAGCTTTAGTTAAAGAAACAATGTATGCATTAGTTAATTAAAGGAGAACTCATAGTGGTCACTTCAGTAAATCAATCGGGACGATTTCAGTTAATATTAGTTAACTAAACTGTTAATAAAAAGGAATTAGTTAACTAAAGTGCTTTTCATTACGACACTTTAGTTAAGCTAAAAGATGACAATTAAGTAAAAATATAACACTTAATTTATGACACTTGAGTTACACCTATTTCATGATGACACTTAAGTTATCTTGTCAACTAAGTGATCCTACAACTAGTTAAGAGATGAGTTCACTCTGAAGACAATTGAGCATGATTTAATGCCAAAGAAGACACAACGGATTGATCATGCAAGATTGAAGAAACCAAAGTACACATAATTTATCTAAGGAGGCAATTCACTATAGTTTGCATGGGAGGTTAATTCCCCATGCAATGATTCTCTATTCCTTGCATGGAACTGGTTTGACATGTTATTTATTGTATTGAACGCATTGAAAATATCATTCAATTAATATTTATTCTATATTGCTCTATATCTACACCATGGGTGTTTTGTGATCTCTTATCTTTTGAAAGAAATCTACTATTGTAGAAAGATATTCTTTGTTATCTATCATAATTATACTAAGAATATTTGTTGGGTTTTTTCATCCTCATTATTTTGAGGGTTTTCCCTAGGGTACATCATGTGTTATGTTTGAATGTGTTTTACGTTATTGAATTATTCATTGATTTCAAGTTTTCAGTATTTTTGCACTTAAATAATTGAATATCAAATATCAACATATTTGCACCAAAATCTCAACATGATACCAGAGCTCGGGGTGTGAAGGAGATACGATTTGGAAAGAAAACATAATCCTACATAGATCCTAGAGATTTGAGGACAAGAATTGAAGACAATGGAATCGATCTTGGTATGACCAAAATACCATCTTGAGGGTACTTCACATTTCAACACTTGGAAGGTCAGGATTCCGAACATCCTTGCAGAACATGACTTGGATGGCTACATATAAATTATGGTGGAGGATCCTACATCTAATGCAGGGTGCATCAATTCAAGAATAACAAAGCTAAATTAAAATGTATCATTTATGATTTGTTGAGGCCAACTTGATGTCCCTGATTACTCATTTGAATACCGAAAGGAATGTTTTAATGCATTGACAAACCTACATGAGAAGAAGGCTCCAAGTTAAAACATGGAATTGAAGAAGGATGAGACAACGGTCTCTTTCTTCACCAATATCTCTCAAGTAAAAGATAAATTTACTAACATTAGAGTTATGGTGGGTGGATATGATCTCATACAAAGCACTATTGATGGTCTCCCATCCTCATGGGAGACATTCTTGGTTGTTGTGAATGGCCGAGAGGTGAAACCTAACTTTGATAGGATGCGACATGATTGCCTCCAAGAAGAAGGGTGAATCCATAGCAAGATCATGTGCACTAAAGAATAAAACCTTGATCTTCCAGAAAGGATGAAGAGAGGGTTGATGAGTTCAAGGAATAGAGAATGCAATGATTCTCCATTTTCTACATGAGGCCTCCTTCACCCATGCAGAGATTCGCTACCTATTGCATGTGATTAATTTTTCAAGCTAAGATGTAGTGAGGAAATAAGATCAAGACGTAGGGACTCTAGTAATATCCGCAAGGAAGAAGAGATCAATAGGGATCCCAAAAAACAATAAAAGATAAGCATATGTATCTTTATTATTAATAACTATTGAAAATCACATCTGAATTTTTTTTAATGTGTTTCATTATAGAGTTTCTAGTTTGAGGAAACTACATGAGTTAGATTCTAGATCGGATCCGTCAAATGATGCCAAGTATAGACAACTTATTGGACCCTTAATGTGTTTGATACATAGTAGACCTATTATATGTTATGATCTGAGTGAGATCATGTATGAGATTAGACATAGACATTAATCATGTGCTTAGGTAACTTTGAGTTACTATTTCTTATGGGCTCATATTTTCCTCTATTGGTGAGTTAAATTTACTTGGTTATGCCAACTCCAATTGGGGTGGTAACGTATTAAGGCTAGTACTACAGAAGCAAAGTGTATTGCATCTATTAATATAGAAAAAAAGTGTATTGTAGATAGTACTATGAAACAAAAGTGTATTGTGGTTAGCACTACAAAATAAAAGTGTATTTCATTTAGTACTCTAAAAGAAAAGTATATTGTGACTAGTACTACCAGTCAAGATGCAGTGTGGCTTGAAAAGATACTATATGTCAAAAGATTGAGTCTATAGTCATTCATTGTGACAATCAAAGATTCTTCAATATTTTTAAGAACCCTGTGTTTCATGATAATTCAAAACACATTGAGATGAAGTATCACTTCATCATATACATGGTACAAAGAGGTAAGACTTTCGTACATTTCTATTGAATATCAAATTGCAGATGTGTCAACAAAGCCTCTGTAAGTGATGAAGTTTAGGTACTTCTAAGGCATGCTTGGCATGACAACAACCGCCTCCCTTACTAAGAGGGATTTTTAAAGATAGAACATCATGAGTCATTCTCCAATCCAATATTGTGTGCATCTAGGCTTGGGCCTCATATGTTGAGGTAGGAAAACCTGAGTTGTAATTAGGTAATTGTAGTAGATTCATGGGTTGGACTAAAGAATGACTAATCCTTTTGTATAAAGGTTATTTCTCATGTATATAGATGAATGATTTGATTAATAAAAGTGATAATGTTGTAAAGTCTTGTTGGATAAGGATACAAACTTGTGTGTCAAGTCAAGATTCTCATGTGGACCTCCAATTATAGTATGTACCCATGGGGTGTACATCCCATATCAAGGTAACTCTTTGCATGTTTAATAATTTAATGTTGTGTGATGTATTGTTAACCATGATCATTTTTTTCTATTAAGTCTTCTTTAGAGACTGGACACCTCTATATTGAATTACTTTAGCATATCATCATTGTGTCTGAAGTATTATAAAATGTAACAACATCTGACAAATATTCTTAGTATAATATGATATGATAGATAAATTAAAGTTAACATATTGACCAGGCAGTAAATATAAGAGATAAAGATAAATGCATAAAGAACAAAGAGAATTCAAAATTTCTCACGAGAAGAATTTAGTTGACTAAGTGAACTCAAATTATTAAATCTTCAGTTAATGTAAGAATGTATGCCTTAGTTAAATCTTTAGTTAAAGTAATAATGTATGCCTCAATTAAAGCTTCAGTTAAACCAACAATGTATGCCTCCATAAAAGATTCAGTTAAATATTCAATTAAAGTAACAATTGATGCCTCATTTTAATATTGTTAAGATTCAGTTAAAGCAATAATGTATCCATCAATTAATTAAAGGAGAACTCATAGTGGTCACTTCAGTAAATCAAACAAAACAATTTCAGTTAATATTAGTTAACTAAAGTGTTAATAAAAAGGAATTAGTTAACTAAAGTGTTTTTCATTATGACACTTTAATTAAACTAAAAGATGGCACTTTAGTTAAACTAAAAGACGACACTTAAGTGAAATATGATACTTAAGTTATGACACTTGAGTTACAGCTTATGCATGATGACACGTAATTTGGCTTGTTAACTAAATGATCTTACATATAGTTAAGACGTGATTTTAGTCTAAAGATAGTTGAGCATGATTTGATGTCAAAGAAGAAATCCATAGAGGATTGATCATGCAGAATTGAAGAAACCACAATACACATAATTTATCCAAGGAGGCAATTTACTATAGTTTGCATGGGAGACTAATTCCCCATGCAGTGATTCCATATTCCTTGCATTGCACTAGTTTGACATGTTATTTATTGTATTGAACTCATGGAAAAGATCATATGATTGATACCTCTTCTCGATTGCTTTATATCTACATTGAGAGTGTTTTGTGTTCTCTTATCTTTCAAAAGAAATCTTCTATTGTAAAGATATGTTCTCTGCTATCTATCATAATTATACTCAGAATATTTGTTGGTGTTTTTCATCCTCTTTGTTTTGAGGGTTTTCCCAGGGTAGTGGAGACCTATGCCTCTCTCTTTTATGGTTTATATGTGCTTCTATGTTATGGTTGAATGTGTTTTATGTTATTGAATATTTCATTGATTTCAAGTATTCAATATTTACACACTTAAAGAATTAAATATTAAATCCCAACATATTTGCACCAAAAATTCAACATTTTCAACCTCTATAATTACTAAAAAAATCTATAAGTTCTTGATATAGATAAATATATGAAACCTTACTCCCATTGACTAGTACTAGTTTATGTTAAATGGAGAATAAGAATCCAGGCATGACCCAGGGTGTGAGCACATAATGAATACCAACCATGGAGGTTTGACCTATTAATCATGTATACACAACTATCACATCCACCATGGTATTTAGATAAGATATAAACTATACCATCAGGAAATCATCGCTTAAGCTAAGCTATTCCATAGGGAATCACCATGGGGAAAACATATCTTAAGCTATGTTATGGAGTGTATCCTAAGTGATGCTCTAAAGAATAGATTGAGTTATTCTCTATAGTGTAGTTGAAGACATGTTTTATCCATAATATTAATTAAGCAATGTTCAATTAATTTTTTGTTGATTTTCTCTCCAGTTTTTCTCCCACTCAACTTCAGTTCGACATTGACAATTTATATTTTCATTAAACGCCATTCCAAATTTCGATTTGGTACACCAAATGTAGTAGTGAATATGATGATGATTTATATTTTGACCCTTTATTTTTCTAGTTCTTGAACTATGTTTCTCAACCACCATCTCTGGCTTGTACACACCATGAAATGGGCATGTATCTATTGCATACTAATCTATTTAATCTGATATAACTTCCTCATTTTATTTATTGAACTTCATAAGTTTTGCAATCCATAATGTATAACGAGATGGACTTATGTATCTAAAAGTACATCAGGTTACCTTACTTTTTATATTGTACTGATACCTTATAAATATGTTCCATGGATTCATTCCATGCACATTTTCCTTTCCTCTACTTGAGAAGAATCAATAACACCATGAGATTCATGTTGTTCAAAAACATAATTTCCTCATGTTCATTTGACAAAATTTATGGCCAACTAAATGGAGTGCTCAAAATAGATCTCCATATGTTGAGTTTGAAATTATACACTTTGCTCAATGAAAATACTCACATCAATTTGAATGAACAACATCAAAGTACTCACATGTATCTTGGATAGAATTTTTAATTTCTTCCAAGCATTTAGAATAATCTACATCTCTATTATGTCAATGTGCATTATGAATCTCAATAGATAATAGCAATAATAGTAACTTTGAAGCATACATTTCATGATTTGGGATGAATTTCAGAAATTATAGTTCTAATGAAAGCCCCCATTATGCACTATTTGACTCTTTCTTGCATTATGAAATTGATGTTGGAAGCTAATTTCATTAGGTTGTTTAATGCACTTTTCTTCACCATGCACTCCCTAAAATCTGTGCATGTTAATAATTTATTCCAATGTATGAAAAACATGGTTTGGAGTGTATTATTTTATAATAGTTTCAATTAATGATGGTAGAATGCCAACATTATTCCTCGTCAATGTTACTGCAAAAGGGCTAAACATTTGAGCAATATGGCCATGTGTATGCCCAACAAGAAGGAAACCAAAGTTTACCTTTTGAAAAATTCCCAATTCAACTGGCATGTTTATATAACCAAAGACGATGTGATTTTTTGTTTTCTCGGCTAGTGTTGTCCAAATACAGATATAGAACTTGAGGAAGATTACTATACCAATGAGTAAGAACATGGTGAATTATGTGATGGTAATATTGTCATAAATATGAATATTTGGAGTTGAAAACCAAACCCTTGGATACGTTTAACCATTAAAAATTAGTCTACCAACCAAGTGAAACTGAATAAATTTTTCCTTCTTTAAATTCTTTGGTGTGTGGACAAAATGTAGAAATAGTGTTTTTTTCTAATCCATTTTATCAATCATCCAACCCAGATATTTATGTGGAGCATCATAACACTTTTTGTGATTTTTGTACAACATTTGTCACTCATTTGATTGCTGATTGTGATTTCCTTGAAGTTATTTGATAATTGAATCTATAAATAACATAAAATGAAAATATTGAATAACGAGTTTTCAGAATTGATATTTATCCAATTCCAAAAAATAAGTTTATGGAGGAATACCTCTTTCTATCCCTTCTTTTTTTAAGAGAACCACATGTAGTGAAATTCCCCATCCTTTACCTCTTAGGAATGCGAGCACTGTTGGACAATTTTATCCATATTCTTGTAAAATATGCACATCCAATGAAATTTTCATTTCCTTTGGTACTATCAACACATTCTCTCTATAAGTTGTAGATTTATTTCCTTACAAAATTATGTACTGGAATGTGTATTGTATCTCTATTCAACGCACTATCTCCATGCTTGGAAAATAATTCATGCATTCATGACATTGCGATGTTTCCTAATGGCCCATTGGCTCATCCATGATGTGCTTTAGAATAAAATGTAATATCCTTTTCTATTCTTGTTTAGATTGTTTATCGCCTATTATTACAAATTGAGCGAATTATTTTCAATTCCTTTATGCAAAGCACAATATTTTCGATGTGATATTTATAACATATCTTTGTACATATCATGCAGCCCACTAAATATGAATTTCCATATGTTTTTTCATCGATAATTATGACTTTCTTATCTTCAAGTCATAATTTATAGTGTATACCTTTAAGAAAAAAATTGGCAACACTCACTTGAAATCAAATAAATAATAGAATTTGAACACTCACTTGAAATCAAATAAATAATAGAATTTGAACTTGTGAGCAATTCTTTTCTAAACCTTGTATAACTAAAATCATTTGGCTTGATATAAAAAGGTCTCATCCTACTCTTAGTCCTGCTCAAAGATGCATTGATTATTTTCATTTTCTCCATTATGTTTATGGGAATATAAACATCCTCATTAGTAAGAATGTCCTCATCACAAGGAGGAATTTCATCCTCTTTACTATGCCCATCAGCTTCTTCATTTAAAGTCTCATCACTAAGAGGAATACAAAATTCAGTAGGAAACTGATTATCACCAATTTCATTGGATCCAATCTCGCAAGAGGAAGTACACGAACAATATGATGATTCTTAAAAAATGGAATTTACTTTTCCATTAGATGAACTCATGAAATCTTACCCAAAAAAATTTGGTACAACTATCCAACCCACCAACAATCTTATAGCTAGGCCCAATAAATTTTTCCCTCGATAATTAAATAAAGGTTTTTAGCTTTTAGTATTTTTGTAGATTAAATTGTGTCATTTTTTTCAACATAAAAACAACTAAATCCATAAAACTATTACAATAAAATGAATTTTTTATTATGTTTAATTCCTTTGTAATAAGTAATTACATTTTTTTATTTATTTATCCCATATTCATAAAAACAATAACATTTAACCTAATCTATTATGTATAAACATACGCGTGTCTTGTATTCTTCACCAACTATTCACTTTTGGGGAGCATTGATTAATGAATATGGAGCAATTTACAAGGGCGTTTTAAGACCACTGAGGAGATATTCAACAAAGAGACTCTATCCATTGAAATCTTAACTATTTATTTCAACTTTTAAATAATTTTCTCCATAGTTTTTTTTCTTAGTTTTTCGTACTTTTTATGTTTTTTTTTGTAATTTTTTAGATTTATAAATAAATTGGATAGGGAGCATCCTCCCTCGTTTCCCTAGATAAATCCCTCCCTTTGTAGAACCCCTTCCCTTTCCTGTATTGAGAACCCAAAAGGGGAGGAACCCATGGAGCTCCTAAGGAACCCTTGGAGCTCCTAACAGGAGGTTCCCACAGAGTGCCCACTAGGTGCTCCCTTGGGAAATTGTTGGTCACTCCTTGGACACCCTCTAGGATCTCCATGGGACTGTTAAATCAAAAATCCACCACATAGCTCTCAATGGCCTACACCACCAAAGGACACCATCTCACAACACTCATTTCACTCCATAAGACCTTCCATTTGACCCCCACACCTCTAGAAGAGCCCAAGGATGAAGAAAAGGGCTAAAAACCCCAAAAAGGAGCCCAAAATATCCCCCTAGGAGCTAAAGCCCTCAAAAAGGGGCTAAAACACTAAAAGAGGCTAAAGTTAGGGAGAAAGGGGCTAAAGGCCCAAAAAAGGGGCTAAATCCCTGACCAAGGGCTTAAAACCCTAAAATCCCTTGGAAAAACTATAAGGAGGGTGGGGGGTCACCCTCAAAAGACTCCTCACTTGCCTATTCTTATGCTGCTCGTGGATGCTTTGAGACCTCTTGCTCTCAAACCACCCACTCTCCCCCTCATCCATTCTCATATCCTCAAGCCATTGCTTCCCAACCAAGGGAGAGGTGCTCCCATGAGCTAGGGCATGGTGGCCCATTTCCACCTAAGTGAGTTATAATTTCTATTCATGTTTATTTATTTGGTTTGTTTTCTAATCCTCATTCTTATTTGCAGGTTTTCTCCATGGTAGTTTAGGTCTATTTTGCAGGTTTTGGAGGCGAAACCCTAACCTAATGTGTGCATAGGGGTTCAACAGTGCTTCATCTCCTCTTCTTTATTTTCTTTCATGAGCTATCAGATCTAGTTTACAGTAGTGCTCCATTTGCTTATGTTATTGCTTAGATGAGCTTAGTTTCAATTCGCTGCTTGGTTTATGCCATATTTCATTTCGTTTTTTACTGTTTTCCAAGGGTAGGAACCTACCCTTGTGCCCTATAGGCACAAGGGAGCCATTCCTGCCTCTGTAGCAGGGATAAATTATTGCTACAGCTTTGGCGACTCCGCTGGGTCGATCCCACAGGATTCCTAGGCCGAAAATTTCAAGTTTTTAAGTTTTTAAAAACTACCCTAGTTTTCAGAAATCTTAGGTTAGATCTATTTAAATCTACTTTATTTCCTATTTTAGTTAGTGCCGAAGCCTCTGCTAGGCCGAGCCAAGTCTAACTGACCCCAGTACCAGTTACTGTCGGCCATATCTGACCCTGCATCTTCAAAAAACACCTTTCCGGAGTAGGTCGCTCTTATCGGGGGAAAAGGTGAAACTGGGGCACTCTTAATTGGCCAACAGGCGTGCTCAGGGTGCACTTAATCCTCAGATAGGTGCGACTTCATCCCAGAAGCTCAGGTTGCAGCTGTTTTCGCATTTTGTGTGACCCCCTTGCTCATTTCTAGAAAAATCTCGTGGCCCCCTCGCGGGATTTAGTCATAAATGTGTGGCCTATCACACAGAAGTTGTATTTCAGTTTGATTAATAGTAATTTTCAATTTTAGAGGACTGTTAGTGTGGCCTAGCTGCCTCTGTCCACCATTACAGGTCTCTTTCAATTTTAGTTTTTACTTTTTGCAAATCAATCCATGAACAATGCGTATATGCTAAATTAATCATTAAGGTTTAATAAAATGAACTAGCGTAACTAAGTAACTTAAAATTAACCATCTTGCTTCCCCCTTCCTCCTCTACCTAGTCATCACCCTCTGGGGTATTCTGGGATATGACGAAGGGACAACTCATATAGATCTAGGCACTCCATGGTATTTTTCCCAAACCACTAAAACCAGGTGACCTGGAAAGTAGAGGGGGTAGAGAAGGAGGGCTTCTCATGGTGCTAACCATCCTCTCTGTTGACCAACCTAGCACTTGGGAGGTGACCTGAGGATCTACGGATGGGCTTAGGCCTATTGTGTTGAGAGCCCAACACCTTCTCTTAGTTGAAGAAGAATATCACTAAGAGGTAGACATTTAGTTAGGCCAACAATTTAGGGTTAATCACCATACTTGCTTACAAATTTCTATTTATGTTTGTATACAAAACCATGATATGAGCTCTACCATGAATTCATAAACCATATTGCAAATCGAATACCAGAACAAACAAGCAAACCAACACATCATACCAAATAATTAACCCAACTCAGTTCATGACGCTGAGTAAGCCTTAAAATTTACCAAATTTACACTAAGTTCAATCAATTCTGCAGTCTTTGAGGACATAAGTCCCTGACTACTTCAACTGTGGGAAGTACTTGGGATTTTCCCAGAAACTCATTTTGAGGAGTACCACAGGAACCCCAAAGTAGCTGGCCACTGAGAGGATTTGCCAGGCGAAATAGGCAACGAAACCTTTCGATTGAGTAGAGGAACCCATGAGGAACAAACCAAGTGTTGTCTTTTGGAAGTCTTGGTGGCCTAGAGAACACCTTAGGCCAATAGGAAGCCATTGAAACTGGGGTCCAAATCTCATACCCACCAGTTTCATACACAAAAGCGAACACAATTGATCCTCGATGATCTTCCTCACGCCTGAGAGGTGAACCACCACCATTTGGAACACTTGATCGACACCTTCGAAGCCGCTCTTAGTGATCTCCCACACCATCAGAGAGCCACACAGCCTCTGATTCTGATTCAGATCCATATCAGTCTGAACCAAACCTCCACACCGCACCATCAAGCCCCATGGCTAGTGCAAACCCGGATCCATTTTTCGGTCTAACCTTAGCAAGTGGACCCATGTCCACATCACAACCAGTCACCCACAACTTGGTAAGAGGTCCAAGAACAGTCATGCAGACTATCATTAGCCAATTTCCACCACCCATAGTGACCATCCAAGCTGACACAGCAGTAACACATGGGGGCAATGGCCCCTCCACACACATTGTCCCCCCTGCCACACAGGGGGGTAGTGCACTGACCACCCACATTTCCCCTACCGCCATACATGGGGGAAATTCCCACGCTACCCATACCATCCTACCCACGACACTTGGGGGCATTGGCCCATCCGCCATGGTGCCACCACAAGCACCCCTAGCCATGCAGATGCATTATGCACCTGTAAACCCCACCCCCATTGCGACCGCATCCCACATCAACTTGGGGTCAAATATACCCTTCATGGCTTGTTTGAACTTGCCTGGCTTGGCTAGATTGACGAATGACCCCATCCATCACCAAACTTTTTTGCCACCCATGCCAACTAAGTTGCCTTCAGACATCCCAAAGTTTGAAGGCAAATATGGGGAATGTCCCCAAAATCATATAATGACATTCCATCTATGGTGCTCATCCAATAGCATCGTAGATGACTCCATCAGGCTGAGGCTATTCCAATGCACCCTTACAGGTGTTCCAGCCAAGTGGTACATTGAGCAGCCACAAGCCAAGTACCCTGTTTTCAACTCCCTAGCCTTCATGTTCCTATAGTATTTCCAACTCCCTGTAAGATATGATGAGGGGGTGGAGATCCTGCTATCCTGTCACCAAAACACCGCCACTCACATAACCGATCATTTCCATGAGTGTCGGTGGCACCACAGCTTGTGTAAGATCCAACTTGATGACAAGATCTTCTTAGATTGGTTCCTTAGGACTTTTCTCCCACCCATCACAAAGGACGTCACATCTGAACGTCCCCAATCTGAAGAAAAGGCCATACTGAAGGCCCAATAATTTGACCTCATCTATGCCTAGTCAGGATATTTGTATACTGTCATTCTAGATGCTCCTTGTCCAAATACCTCCTACCACTTTGCACTGGGGGCATCCCACGTAGCAGACGAAAACATAGGGTCAGTCTCCTAACAACCATAGCCTCGACCGACACCACCCATCACTACACCCCAACCAAGCAACACTACTAATGTTGCTTACCAAAACCAAGCTCCGAACTATGCTAGAATGATGTCCCAGTCTAGAGCAACAACCTCTTATGTGCAACCTGCACCACTGCAGTAGGCTTAGGCCATGGCTTGGCCAACACAATAGTATGTGGGGAAAATGCCCATGTTTTTGGCCCCACCAGCCCCACAAATATATTATGCACCACCAGTACAACAATTTCAAGCCCCCGCCCTCGCTCCACCCGCCTCGTTGGGACAAGTGTCCGCACAACAAAACCATCGCAACCAGCTTGCCCCCAACAATAAACAAGGGAAATCTAGAAACAACTGGCCCCGCAACCAAGGAAATAACTAACTACAGGGAGGCAGTCAGCAACCGAACCCTCCCAATAATGCTGCGGCTAACTGGCCAGCCCAAAACCCCCCATGAAAGAATGCACCAAGATTCAATGGTCTGTTGTTTACAAATCAACCTTGTACACTCTGCGATGTTTATGGGCATTACACATTTGAGTGTCCCCTCATGGATCGTGCTAAGCAGGCCATTCAAAATGACGCCCAATAGGCTACCAATGCCCCCACTCAAGCCCAACCCAACTAGGCACCACAAGGACCTCCTCCCATGGTGCTTCAAAATCCACTACCAGTACAAGGATTGGTGGAAACCGCTCCCCCTCCCTAGGCCAATCCCAACACTTTGGGGGCACCGCCCATGGCTGAAACAAGTGTTCACCACCTGATGACCATGACCACTGAAGAGGTCAACTTACAGACCAAACGAAATTAGTACAGTACCACCACTGAACCTGTCGACTCATCAGTAGCATCCACTTCTAAGAAGACCAACCTACCTCTCCATTTACCCCTGTTCTTGCTCCCCCCCATACGCAGAATTGCCAATAACGCCACAGCTAGAGCTGTAGTCAACTATAGCATTGTGGATTATTTGGCCCAAACGCCAACTGCTATGTCCGCTCTTGAGGTACTTAAAATGTGCCCAACGTAGAGGAAAGATTTACTAGCCACTCTAGGGGCAGTAGACCCCTCTGACTCCAAGCTAATCACATTTGACATAGAGAACAAAGAGCCATGCATGCCCTCCACTATCTCCTTCCAAATCTCGGTATCCATCCGGAACTTGGTTGTGCACTGATGCATAGTGCATGAGGGGGAATCCATGTGTGTTATGTCTACCTTGGTTTGGAAGAAGCTTGGATCACCGATTCTGCAACCATCTTCCACAACTCTGTGGGATTATGATGGACATCCCACTAAAGCCCAAGGAATCCTCCCCCATGTCCCCATCACATTAGCCGAGAAGACAGTCCTGATCGACATCGAAGTCGTCAATGCTCAACTGGACTACAACCTCCTCCATGGGAGGAGTTACTTGTACTCCATGTGAGCCATTGTGTCAACTATCTTCTGCCTCATGATGTTCCTCCATGAAGGGAAGATTGTGACGGTTGACCAGCTCACCTACCATGATCCGCAAGGGTTAACAACACCTGCCAACATTATCCCTACTATCACCACCATTGAGCCGTAAGGGGCGACTGCACATGCTAACATCATCCCTACAACCAACATTTTGGTTGAAAACACACCAGCCTCCCCACCGTTGAATGTAGGCCTTGGGTTGTTTACCGATCCCACCATGATGGCTCCTTTCCCATTGGTGTCACTACCACCGACACAAAAGAAAATTGTGGACTTGTGCATGGTCTCATCAAGCACCGCTGCACCCAAACAACAATAGCAGCTGTAGCCCCAACCACAACCACAACATCTTCTGCAGCCACAACACCAACAGCAGTCGCAACATCACCCGCAGCAGCAGCATTATGCGCAGTCGCAACCACAACCTCACCCCCACATGAAACAATCCAGGACTTATGTGGGCTCATCTTCAGTCCATACAATTCCCTTCCTCTTTCCCCCACCTAGGGTCATGAGCAAGCCAGTCATGGACACCTTAAGCCTACCCAACTTTATGTTGTGGATCCTGTTGTGGTATCTTGATCCACCAGCTCAACCAGCAATCCCCCAGGTTGTATTAACTCTAGTGCAAACTATTGTGGTTGAGTCTCACCCCCCACCCGGTCCGTATAAGCCAACCACCGCACTTGCACCTGCACCACCCCAACCCAAAAGGGATAGGGGAAAGAACACCAAAGCCACCACAGAACCATGACAACTCCCACCTTGTGCCGTCTGCGAACAACAAGGCCATCCGACTCAAAATTGCCCTGAAATCCCAGTGATCCGTGCGCATCTGGATGCCATGGATACAAATGAAAACATCCCCATGTTTGAACTCCCAACCGTGCTAGTAGTAA
Source organism: Pseudotsuga menziesii (assembly GCA_001517045.1). Classification (NCBI taxonomy): domain Eukaryota; kingdom Viridiplantae; phylum Streptophyta; class Pinopsida; order Pinales; family Pinaceae; genus Pseudotsuga; species Pseudotsuga menziesii. Next base: position 626,746 of record LPNX011003468.1, read on the forward strand.
AGAACAAGGCATTAAGGACAAACCATGCTTGCACCCTTTATGGCTTGTATGGACATTACTCACACCATTGCCAAGACTTACCCGAGTTTTGAATGGCTCTCACTGACCTCCGTCACCATTTCCTTGAGTATGAAATCACCTTAATCAAAGAAGTCCACCCACCACCACATTCTTCGGACACCATTTCCATTTACATGATGTCCAGTTCTACAGACCCTCTTGTCTACACCATCACCGACGGTCCATCAGAACTGTCTCTTCCATTGTTTCCCCAGCCACTACCGCAACCTCAGTTGCAACCTCAACCTCATTTACCAGGGAAACAGTGGGGTTCATTCCTGATCAACATGATCATTTTCCTTTTCCTTTTCCTTTGTCTTTTCCTACCATCCGAGATCATGAGAAAGTCTGTTTTGGAAACCCGCAATCTATAGGATTTCAAACTAGGAGATCTTGTGTGGTACCTTGAACCACCTACCCTACCTATGAGGCCCCAGGATGTGTTGACTCATGTCCAGCCAATTGAGATGATGTTGAACCTACCTCCAGGTCCATCAAAGACTCCTACCGTCTGGGGGCAAGGCCACAAAAGCCACAACCAATACAACTATCATGATATCTAGCACCAATTTCCAATTTTCCTCGTCGGCTGTGGAAGATCCACCTGATCTATCCTGGCACCACTTACACAATGATGGAGATATCTATAAGACCACCTTTGGTTTTACCCCATTCCATTTAAACCATAGTATGGAATCAGTTCTTCCCATAAAAGACCAGATTCCATCACCCCGCCTTGCCAATGACCTTCGTCTTGGCAAGGGGGCATACCTCTTCGTTGACTCTGATAGACAACTCTTGGAGAACCCCTGCAATGGGCTCTACCTCAATAAATTTTTATGCTTAACATCATGAATGAGTCACTTCATTTTCTTTTTCTTATTTTTCAACATTTTTCAGCAAAAACCAAAGGTAGCACCATCAGCTGCTAGTCAAAAGTCACCTGGAACTGGTTCGAGACACCTCTCACACCTCCGGGCTCAAATTTTCATTTCTTTATGAGACCATCGTCTCATGTTTAATTAGTCAATTTCAGAACCATTTCCCACAAGTCTCCTTGATTCATGATCCATGACATGACGATGCGAGTGTCTATGGACCAGTACTCGTATCACACCACCGGACCGCTACTCATACAAGCTGTCAGGCCGTTGCCCATTAAGGATTGTACTATACTTTTATTTTTTCATTTATAATTGTCTTTTTTTCACCGCACCTTATGCGGACATCTGGAACATCGTCCACAAAACCATTTGTTTTTCTTCCATGTATTTGACATAGAAGTGTCCTCGGGCCGCTGCCCATTAAGGACTGTAATTTTAGCTTTTATTTTGTATTTTTAACACATAGATTGTCTTTTCTTTTTATCGCACCTTACGCGGACCTCTGGACCATTGTCCACAAAATGATTTCTTTTCTTGCACGTATTTGGCATATAAGTGCCCCCGGACTTGCACTCACATCGCATGTAGTCAAGTTCGTCCACCGTAACACACACACACACGTTCTCCTGACCTCTGTCCGAGAGCCACCTCAGTTTGCGTGCCTCTGCCGGACTGACTCGCAGGCCTCTGCTGCGATATATCCCACACATGTATTGGTATGTTTGAGAGCCTTCTGCTCCATCCATACTACGTGGATGACCTGTGGACCTCGGTCCACTGTCCCGACATGGGGCACTGCATGTTCCACCATCGGTTGACCACATTGGAGTTTCGTTTAAGCTCTTTTCTGACTCCTTAAAACAATGAAAATATCATCAAGCATAGCTGCTTCTTTTCCCGCTCACTAAAGTATAGGAAAGGGCGTCTACATTGCCTCGTTTACCTCCTTTTGCAAACCATGTAGACCATTTCATCAAAAAGGAACTCCTTGGCACACTCAAGCCAATATCATTCCCCTTTGCATACTTTGATGCTTTCTTGGGTAGAGGGGCCACACTTTATGAAAAAGCTCACCATCGGTTGTCATTAAGCTCTTTTCCAGCTATCTCAATAATAGAATATAGCCGAGCAAACTTGGTTTCATTCATGCTCGTAAAATTATTTGAATGACCTTCTAGTCAATATAGGTTTAACCTTTTTCAGCCTGATTGGACTACCAATGGTAAAGAAGTCTCTCATCCCCTCCAGGATGGGAGAGCTCTCCTATGTATACTTTTATCCTTTTTCAAGCACAGGAGACTACCATCAAAAAAGATCCCCCACTGGAGTCTTCTTCGTGCTTTCATACTCTCTAAAATTGAAAGCACCAACGAGCATTTACTTTCTCGGGCTCGCCAAAAATCCACGAGATTGTACCACAACTATTTCCCTAGACACCACCGCACAACAAATAGTTTGGCAGCATCCCCACATTGGTTCACCTTTGTTCAGAGTACTCTGCAATGTGTCTTACTTGGATCCCATCAGTATCAAAAGTGTCCACCTCCTCCAAGTATTTCCCATCTGCAGCAACATTCCCGGTATTATAGCTATGATCCCATTCCCATGAGTTAGTTTCATTTGCTGCCTGGTCCACCCTACCATCATACTCTGAAAAAAGGAATTTTGAGTCTCCCACTCCATCCTTGCCCTTGTTCAGTTTTTTCCCTTCCCTCCCTTCGCCCCCAATTCAGTGAGTTAGTCCGCAAATTTCTTCACACCTTTTGGTTATCCCTCGTGCTCCTGGTCAAGGAAACATCACTGCCTTGACTAGGGGCAGGTCTCCCTTTGTCGAAACCAACACACATATTCCAGAGGATAGACCCAGAGGTCCCTGTACCTTGGTTTCATTGGCATCATTGCTGAGCTCCTTGGACCACTTGATAGGAGTCCTTAATGCCTCTTGGGATGGTTGTTTCTCACATGCTCGACTTCAACTCCATCATCGCACCATTGAGATTTTTACAGGGTTTTTTCCACACAATACTTGGTCGAAGACCCTAGATGTCACCTGACTCTAGAACATTGGTGAGTCCACTCAAGGGACCTAAACAAGTTATGTCCCTTGTGATGTCAGGGTTGCATTGGAGACAATGTTCAGAAGCCCCATCAGCGCTTCGATATACCTTTACGATTGATGCAGCATACGTGTACCATAGAGACTCTGACTCTCATTCAGTGATTCCACACAACTATGTACCAGATCCAGCAGATCATCAGTCATGAAGATGTAGCATTCCATGAGAATGCCATGGGTCCAATGAAACAGATCAGTATTGTATTCAGCCTCACATAGAGGCAACCAGCATTGTAACATCAGTTGTATATGATCGGCTCTTATATTTTAGAGAATATATCAAATGATTCTTTTGACATTGTCATGAGCATGGGAATTCCCACCTCGTCCATATATATGTCACACATTTATTGTATCTCACCCATTAATGGGAACCATATTAATACAAAACCAAAATCCACCATGCCCCAGCCCCAGAAGCACCACCTCTCGACAGCAAATCCTATGATATCCATCGGTCATACGTTGAGCTCCTGCCCTCACACATCAGGGGGCAATATGTTAACCCAAAAATCCCCCACATAGCTCTCAATAGCCTACACCACCCAAGAACACCATCTCACAACACTCATTTCACTCCATAATACCTTCCATTTGACCCCCACACCTCCAAAAGAGCCCAAGGATGAAGAAAAGGGCTAAAACCCCAAAAAGGAGCCCAAAATAGCCCCCTAGGAGCTAAAGCCCTAAAAAAGGGGATAAAACCCTAAAAGGGGCTAACGTTAGGGCGGAAGGGGCTAAAGGCCCAAAAAAGGGGCTAAAGCCCTGACCAAGGGATTAAAACCCTAAAATCCCTTGGAAAAACTATAAAAGGAGGGCGGGGGGTCACTCTCAAAAGACTCCTCACTTGCCTATTGGTATGCTGTCCATGGATGCTTTGAGACCTCTTACTCTCAAACCACCCACTCTCCCCCTCATCCATTCCCATCTCCTCAAGCCATTGCTTCCCAACCAAGGGAGAGGTGCTCTCATGAGCTAGGGCATGGTGGCCCATTTCCACCTAAGTGAGGTATAATTTATGTTCATGTTTATTTATTTGTTTTGTTTTCTAACCCTCATTCTTATTTGCAGGTTTTTCATTAACATTGTTTGCAGGTTTTCTCCATGATAGCTTAGGTCTATTTTGCAGGTTTTGGAGGCGGAACCCTAACCTACTGTGTGCAGAGGGGTTCAATAGTGCTTCATCTCCTCTTCTTTAGTTTTTGTCATGAGCTATCAGATATAGTTTACAGTAGTGCTCCATTTGCTTATGTTCTTGCTTAGATTAGCTTTGTTTCAATACGTTGCTTGGTTTATGCCATATTTCATTTCATTTTTTACTATTTTCTAAGGGTAGGAACCTACCCTTGTGCCCTACAGGCACAAGGGATCCATTCATACCCATGCAGCAGGGAGAAATACTTGCTACAGGGCCCCCCCCCCCCCCGCTACCTTGAGTTCCCAATAGAGCATATAGTGGGTTCTCCCTAGGGTTCCTAGGGTGGAGGAGGTGTGACTCGTGGGAACCCATGGGGGAGATGTGATTCATAAGAACCCATTGACACATGATCCATTTGCAGTTCACTAAGGGATCCATGGGTGCCTCCCCCTTGGAATCAATGGAGCACACCATGGTGCCTCCTATTAGGATTATAATCCTCCTTTGTCCAATTTAGTCATTATGTCTAAATCAGGAGTCCTTCTAGTCTATTTTTAGTCACTGGCACCATTGGGTCCACTTGGCCTAATTGGGACACATGTTCCAGATAATAAAGTGTGGGGAATAATAATTAAGGCCTACTTCCACTGAATTCACTTGCATGCATAAGTTTAGGAGCCTACTATATCAATCCCTACAAATTATGAGCCACTGGGAGTGTCGACACCAACCTCCATCAATTGAGTTCAATTGGTGACTAGTCAAGCTCAGTTAGGAGTTAGTTACATTCATTTCTAGTCCTCTACATTCAATTAGCGCCAGGTTTCCATGGATGCATGCAGGAGAAGTGCATTTCTCACCTACCACAGTCAGTTAGGATTAGTTAACACTCAATTAGACACTTGAGTTGTGATTTAGAACTTCGATGAACTCCGATAATGATTTAGACAAAGCCAGTTAACCATTTAGTCAAGTAGAGTCAAACCAATTCGAATTTCCTCACATAGGATTTGAATTGCATGAGGATATTTAGCCATTGTACTTCATTGTAATTATTATCTAATTACTTTTTTATTAATGAAATCTTTCATAGTTGCAAGCCATTTTCGAACTATTTCATTCTTCAAATGCTGAGTAAATTGTGTGATCTATCTTGTGAGTTGTGTGTTTGTCCACAGATCTATGTGCTCAATTTAATATGGTATCAGAGCCTCGGAGGACAAGGCACTTCTCCTCAGATCTCATATTGGATCATTTTTTTGAGCAAAATTTTCTCCTTCCAGTACTACACCAGAAGCGGATAATTTACCACTTAATATCCCAAGTTAAGGAATTGTTGATCAAGCTTGCTTGATCAACTATGCTGGGTGTGAAGGAAGTTCCAAAAGTGCATACTGTCAACCTTATTTTGTCTATTTTATTGTGTGATTTATAGGTTATTAGTTCTTCTCACTGCATTCGCTACAAGCAGCTCATTCTCCTCACTGCACTCGCTACAACATCTCAGTCTTCTTCATTGCATTCAAAATAGATCCTCCAATGGAGAAGCTCACTTCCTTCAACTACCACCAGTGGAAGGAGGACATGGAGAACCAAGTTTTCTCCAAGAATCTCTTTAGACTCACAATGGAGATAGAGGCAGAGCCAATTCTTAATCATGACAAAGAAAAGTACTGGAATGTGTTAGCCGGAAATACACACCTCCTGCAGACAAGAGTTGGTTCCCTAGTCTAAATGGTTCGGATCTAGAACAAAACACAAACATGGAATACTAGGCTCTCCCTAGATTTGGTTAATCACTTGAATGGAATGCCATGATGCTTCTCTCAAATTTTTTCCTCAGTGTCCTCGCAGAAGAACCTGTAAAAGATGGAAGACATCAAAGAAAACATGATAGCATACAATATAATCAACTAGATCTATGCTTGTGACCAAGGAATCAAGCAATATAAACACTTGAAATAGTAAATATGGGAAAGAAAAGACATTATTTATTAATAAATGATTGGAGAGACTACAGCCTTCATGCCTTGGTGTTGAGAGTTCCTTCCGATGGCTCCTTTCCTCTAACTTTGCCTTGCCTCCAAAGACTCAAGAATGATTTTGACAAAATTTGGGTATGAAACACAATTCTTCCTCCTCTTGTCCCATGGGGGATTAGCTAGTATTTAAAGGCATGGGAGGATAGGTATGGTTAAGGATCTCATGGGTGAGGTGGATATTAGATCCTAAAAGCAAGGATATCAAGCTCCAGCTGGTCCTAAACCATAGGGATGAGGCTCCACATAGGCAAGCTTCGAGAATCCTCTTGAAGCTTCTCTTTTTGCCTTCAAAAATTGAGAACCGCTAAATTTCCAAAGAAGCAAATAAGCGGTGATAAGGGGGCACTACTTTTGGTACTAAGGGAAAGAGCAGTGGCACCTCTCTTTTCTCACGTATCAAGAGTGGTCTTGGCTCTTTACTTCTTGGGTAACGCTTTTGGTCAATGGGGAAAGATCATTACCAGCTCAAAAGAGAAAAACATTGCAAGGGGTTAATTTATTCCTTCATTTCTCTAGGGAAACTTTGAGGGATTGGAGAACTCAAGGGGATACCTATATCATAAGATGAGGGTGATGAGATTTTAGTATAACAGAGATTCCCCCCAAAGTATAATGGGTAGAGGAAAACGATAGGAAATATACTTTGTAAGTAGGAATATTTCACCTTCTACGGACAGAAGTTGTTCCTCTGGTCTGAATGGTTCAGATCCAAAACAAATGAGTGAATGATAGCGGATGAAGACCCCCCTAGGATGTCTTAGACACCTAGAATGTTTCTTCAATAGTAAACCTTTGTACCTGCAACCAGATCAAACATGAAAATACATCAAAGCTACCAGAAAATCATCTACTTATCCATGTTAGTGACTAAGGAATCTAACAACATTTACATGCGAAATCAGAACAACAGTAATGTGGGACGGAAATCAGATTTGCATTAAGATTAATGGAGACATTTACAACCAATTAAGCCTTAGTTTCGACATGCATATCCATGAAACCAACACTTTCATCCCCATAAGCTCCAACTTTGTTGTCTATGCTCTCAAATGGCTTGGGCCAAGTAGTCAATCCAACAGCATAACAATACCTCTATAGTTCTCCCCCTCAACCATGGACATGAGATTGTATTTATAAGGCTCAATGGATAGGGATGGTTGAGACATTTGTGGGTGAGGTGGCCTCTAATATCCTATGAGGGGGTATCTCAAGCTCAATTGACCCGCTATGATAGGGATAAGGGAGGACACGAGGCTCATGATCTAGAAGCCTCGAGAAGCTTCTCTTTTTCCCATTTTACCCAGGGTACCAATTTTCTCCTCTTATGACAGAGTGGTTGAGGTTAGAAATTCTTATGGACCAAAGGCCATATGAAGTGGAACCTCTTATGGAAAACAATATACAGGACATGTGAGCAAGGTACCGCTTATGGTTAATAGGGCAAGCGTGGTGCTGATTATTTTCATGAAAGATTGAAAAACACCATGGGTTTCCACTCCAAGTGTTGGGATTAAGTGCAAATATGTAAGTCAAGGGTCTTATCACATGGTGGTGACAGGATTTGGGTATAACAGGATGCCCCCCCAAAGCATGAGTCTTAGAGGGATACGATAAACGAGAAATTTGAGAAAACAAGTTGTCACTTCGAGGTGAAAATGTTAGCTCAATCGGAGCATGTAGTCAAGTAGGCATCTGTAGTACATCAATATTTTTTACTCATAGGAACAAGTAACCAACTCATGGCTATAGACCAATACAAGGTAGATCCATGGGAGGAATAAACAAGCATGGCTACTAGAGTACAACATAGATCCATGTGATAGAGGACTCAAACTTGGACATAGCTACTATACATACAATGTAGATCTATGTCATAGAGATGCAAATTTGAGCATAACCACGACCATACAAATGTGGATCCATGATAGATATACAAAACTCCATCACAATTTGGAGAAAATCAATGAGCACTTTAAACAAATACCTAGGGTCTTCATCTCGTCTTCCACAAAGTACGATTCTATCCATGTGATTACAATGATCTGAAGTCGAACATGGTAGAAACCACTTGATTATTGGTCAATGATGTGAACCATTAACAAGTGCGAGGGAGATCACCATTGACGTCAATGATTCCCATGTGCAATATATTGAGTGTGACTAGATGTATTGATGTCGAACACCCAGTTGATTCTATCGATCAAAGGTCAATGATGTGAACCTATGTCGAGAGAAAGAGAATATGTCATTAAGGCATACAGATCTCAAGGTACTAAGTTTTTGTTTCTAAGACTAGTTCCCAGATGATGAGCTGATGCCGATGGGAATAGTCTCGTCGAAGGAGGGCCATGATGAGTCCCATATCGATGACATGAAACTCTAAACATAGTTCTAGAATGATGTGAATGTAGTAACCATAAGACTGACTCAAAAGTACTAACATAGAGACTATTTTGACTGCAGAGGTAAACTTCTTCAACTTCGCTTTGAACATCGGGCGACACGACAAAAGACTTGGCAACATGACTGAATGGGACAAACTCATGATGTGACAGTGGACAATGCACTCTTTTGAAAGACTCAAACAAGTGACATGACTCATGAAAGTGGATCGTCACAGAGATCAGCTGAATACCCAATTGAATGAAATGATATGCAGACAAGTACCATGTTCAAAGGTAACGACAAACTACTGCCATTTATTTACAAAATGATTCCCTTCCCATTTCCCCCATCATGATCGATGAGTGCCTCTTTTTGGTTTTACGAGTTCAAAGAGGGTAACAAACACTCGGTATGGCTTGTCTGAAGACAAGTCCAAACTCATATGTTTTATGAACCTGAGAGAGGAGGGGTTTGTTCCCAAAAACGGGTCTCTCAATGTTTAATTTAACGAGTCCAATGAAAGAAAACTTGGCATCGTTCATGTTTATAGAGTCTGAACGGTTACGGAAGAAGACTTCAAAGGGGTCCTTTTTCATATGATTTAGTCCCTAAGGCCCGAAAAAGTGTAAAATCATACCTTAGAGAACTCTTCCAGTCATGATTGGCTGGAGTGTTCCTTTTTCGTAAATAGTCTATCCGAACCAAAAAAGAAATAACCTACCATCGAAAAGATGACTCTTCAAATTCTTTAATGAGAATGAAGAAGACAATATCGCTCGACAATCTTTTCATATTTAGGGAGCCTAAAAAGAGTTTAAAGAGGACTCCATGAGGTTTCTTTACACAATGTTAAATTTTACGAGCCTACAAAGAATCAGAAATAGACTTGACGATCTTTTCGTGTTTAAGGATCCTAAAAAGGGTTAAAAGAAGACTCCATGAGGTTTCTTTACACAATGTTAATTTTTGTGAGCCTGGAAAGAATAGAAAATGAACTTGGACCTTTGATACTAGGTTTCAAGAGTGTGACCAAAGTGTCGTAACAAATGCTCATCGACTTTTTCCATTTTATGGTAGTACGAAAAAGTCATAAACAAACTCCCAAAACTTTACCGTTGTGGTTCTTCTATCCTGCAATTGACATAAAAACAGGTGTTAAATGCGCTCATAACTTAACATCAAGGAATTACGACTGATAAATTTTGAATAAAAGGCGATTTTAAATCAAAACTATAGCATGTCAGACCCAAAAATGTGTATAAAAGTCATGTAAATAGTGAAAAATCAAATCATTTTACTATTTACCCATAGTGGAGAGCATTTGGAGCACTTTCCTAGTCAGATCTTGAGCTGTTGATATTGGGAGTTTCCACCGTCGTATTTGAGCACTGTCAGTTCCAGGTAACAGTTAAAACCCTAATATTTCTTTTCATAGTATTAATTTTTTATTTTGATGGGATTTTGGGCTTGTATGGAAACCCCTAAAACCATGGGAATGGGCACCACGCTTATCCCTTGCGGGATACGTGGTACCTCACTAGAACCGTGCCTAAAACAAGGCTCACAGGTGGTGCCACCGCCTGTCTTCAATGGTGCACAGGAGGTGCTGGCCATGAATATTTTAAAATGATAACACAGGTAAAAATAAATCATTATTTTGAATTTAAATGATTAAAGATTATTCTAATGTGCTATGATTTTTTTTGGCAGGTTTTTTGCTGATCAATCATGGTGATATGGAAAGAAAGGAAACATGACAATGATGAATCTTTTGCTGAAAGGAATGTGGGTTGTATAGCCACATTACGAGACTTTGGGCTCCTGAAATTATTTCAGACCCCAAGCATGGTATCACATGAGCGGTTGCTAGAGCACATACTCCAGATGTGGAATCCGGAGCAGCAACACTTTGAGGTTGGAGCTCATATTCTGACAGTAGAGATAGAGGACATCTACTTCTTAACTAGACTCTCAAGATAGGGTGCCCCTATCTCACTGACAGGTTCGCGAGGAGGGGATGTTACCACCCAAGAGTTGATAGACCGTTACTGTATCCCAAGGACGAGGACATCGGAGAAGAAAATCCCTATAAAGGCAGTGAGGGATGGAGCTCTATGGACCGTCCTATTTACTATGCAGAGAGTGGCTGAGGGTCAGGTAGTGCACCAGGATTCTAGGGAACACATGTTATATGTCATAGAGGCCATGGAACCTATAGTATTCAACTGGGCGGAATCCCTGCTTCCGATATTCAAAGATCAACTGACTAAGTGTCGGCAGGGAGAACTGAAGCAATTTGGCTTTAGTTCCAATCTAGCCTACTTCTTCTTCGAGCGGGTACCATAGATGAGACCTCAGGTGGTCTTCACAGAGCTGAGAGCGCATGACCCCCATATGGGAAGGTGGGTCTAAATTATGGCTTGTACCAGAGTGGGAAGGGGAAGGTGAAGTTCAGTGACCCATTCTTCAGAGGGCTCTGAGATCAGATCCTCATGGTGGAGGATTATGTTTATGCGGGTACAGACTTCAGAGAAGACCCTGAACTTCCGATCCCACCTAGCGTTCAGTGGGGTGACATCAGTAAGAAGCAAGAAACCCTAAAATGGATAAAATGTTTTTATGTTTTTTGATGTTTTATATTTTTTATGCTAAGTAACGAGACCTGAAAGTATTCATGCAGATATTGGAGCAGCACGACTTGGGGGAGCTTCTCCATTAGATAGACGAGCTGGAGCCCGCTTTGTACCATAGGGTGATGATATCACCCAGGAGTTAGAGGAAAACCTAGAGAGGTTGAACTTGGATATCCTTGACGCTTCCATTGATGACCTCCCTCTAAGGTATCAAAGACCTACAATGAGTGTACCGCGTCGATTTAGTAGGTTGATACATAGAGTAGCCCGGGTAGTGATGTGTTACCACGAGCATCACTAGACATTGTGTGTATGAGGTATCTACTAAAAGCTGATAGCTTCAGGATTTTGTATGGTGATTTTTTACTGAAAGCCTACATGCTTCAGATGAGGTCTCGTGACCTATTTTTTGTAAACATGTTCATATATATATATATACATAATTTTACCTGGTGTTTATATGTCTCAAATGGTGAATTCATTTTACATGAGTTTTATGTCTCTTTAATTGTTTATTTACAATGAACCATATTTGATTTAACGTCATGAATGCGAAATATGCCAATCTAGGATGTAACCAACTAATGAGTCAGCAACTACATTATGTTCCCTAGGTATATGCCTATAAGTGATGGTTTCAAATGATCTTTCTAACAAGCGTACCCTCCAGAAGAGGTGGAGAATCACAGGATTTTTAATGGTATAAACATGGTTTAGATGACAAACCACGAGTTGTGATTCCATCAAGACTACTAGATTGTGAACATATTGGGAGGCAGCTTCAGTCAGAAGCCCGATGATTGCTTGATACTAGGCGATGTTCTTGGTAGCAGGACCAATACAAACCACTCCTGAACTGACCAAATCTTCAGCCGGGGAATAGAGGACCCAAGTAGCTGAGGCGAGATTCAAGGTGTGGTGGAAAGAACCATCAGCAAAACCATAGAAATCCATTTTCTCTGCATGACCAAAACATGGTATAAACAGATGCGGACACTAAAATCAAAACCATATTGAAAATACTAAAAGCACACTGAAAGTCAAGCAATATACATATATACAAGATACTATCCAAGAAATACCTAGGCATAGTACCACTTCAGGTATAACCCATTGCGAGGTTTCCCTAAAGGGATTCCATTGTAGTCAACGAGCTCGTAGGCCCCTTTCTCTAAAACCTTAGAAACAACGAAAGGACCATACCACATGGACTCGAACTTTTCTTTCCCTAGTTCATCATATCTCTAGTCGTAAGTAAAAACTAGGTCACCCTCGTTAAAGGCACGAGGTTGGATGGATTTATCATACTACACCTTGATGTGTTTCTTATGTGCCTCATTAGCGAAGGCAGCATCTCTCTGAGTCTTGTCAAGGTTATTCAAGTACAAAAATATTTCTTCCTCTCTCAGGTTCGTAAAACATATGAGTCTAGACTTGTCTTTCGACAAGATATATCGAGTGTTTGTTACTCTATTTGAACTCATAAAACCGAAAAGAGGCACTCATCAATCATGATGGGGGAAATGGGAAGGGAATCATCTTGCAAATAATGGTAGTTGTTTGTCGTTACCTTTGAACATGGAGCTTGTCTGCACAATCATGTCAATTAAATGGGTATTCAGCTGGTCTCTGTGATGATCCACTTTCATGAGTCATGTCAATCCTTTGATTCTTTCAAAAGAATTCATTGTCCACTATCGCATTGTGTATCTGTCCTGTCTAGTCATGCTACCAAGTCATTTTGTCATGCCGTCCAATGCTCAAAGGGGATCTAAAGAATTTTTACCTCTGCAGTCTACACAGTCTTTGTGTCAATATCTTTGAGTCAGTCATATGGTTACTACATTCACATCATTCCATAACTATGTTCTAAGTTTCGTGTTGTCGCTATGGGACTCATCATGGCCCTCCTTCGACGAGACTATTCCCATCGACATCAGCTCATTATCCGGAAAACAGTCTTAGAAACAATGTTTAGCACCTTGAGATTTGTATGCCTTAATGATAGATTCTCTCGCTCTCGACATAGGTTCACATCATTGACCTTTGATCAATAGAATTGACTGGGTGTTCGACATCAGGACATCTATTTGCACTCAGTAGATTGTACTAGGGTACCTTGGGAATCATTGAAATTAATGGTGATCTCCCTTGCACTTGTTAATGGTTCACATCATTGGCCGATAATCAAGTGGTTTCTACCATGTTCGACTTCATATCATTGTAATCACATGGATATAATCATACTTTGTGGAAGACGAGACGAAGACCCTAGGCATTTGTTTAGAAGCTCTCATTGCTTTTTCCCTAGGTTGCGATAGAGTTTTGTATATCTAGCATGGATCCACATTTGTATGGTCATGGCTATGCTCAAATTTGAGTCTATATGACATAGATCTACGTTGTATGTATGGTAGCTATGTCCAAGTTTGAGTCCTCTATCACATGGATCTACACTGTATTCTAGTAGCTATGCCTATTTATTCCACTCATGGATCTACCTTGTATTAGTCTGCAGCTATGAGTTTGGTTACTTGTGTCTATGAGTCAACATACTGATGTACTACAGATTCCTACTTGACTGCATACTCCGATCGAGCCGACATTTTCATATCCTAGCGACGACTTGTTCTCAAAGCTCTCATTTTAGCGTATCACTCTAAGACTCATGCTTTGGGGCGCATCCTGTTATACCAAAATCCTATCACCATCATGTGATAAGACATTTGACATACCTACTTACCCTGAATCCCCGCTTCTAGAGTGGAAACTAAATGGTTTTTCATCAATCTGTCATACAAATTCCCAGCACCCTGCATGCCCCTTTGTCCAGGAGCGGTACCCCTGCTCACATTGCCTTTCATCGGTTGTCCACAAGTGGTGCCACCTCCCATCACCCTTGGTGCATAGGCGGTTATTACCAGACTCACTCTGTCATAGAAGGAGAAGCACGGTACCCTGGGTAAAAAGGGAAAAAGAGAAGTTTCTCGAGGCTTCTAGATGATAAGCCTCGTGTACTACCTTATCCCTATTGATGTGGGTTGGTTGAGCTCGAGATCCCTCATCTTAGGATCTTAGAGGCCACCTCACCCACTAATTTCTCAACCATCTCTATCCATTAAAGCCCTATAAATATGAGCTCATAGCCTTGGTTGAGGGGAGAACATTGAAGGTATTGTTATGTTGTTGGATTGATTCTTGGCCCAAGATCATTTGGAGAGAGCATAGAGAGCTAGAGTTGGAGTGTTTGGGGATGGAGAGCTAGTTTCATGGAGATGCATGTCAACACTAAGGCTTGGTTGTATACTTCTTCATATTTCTAATGAAAGTTGATTTCTGTCCCACATATGATGTTTTTGTTGTGATTTCGCATATATATGTTGCTAGATTCCTTAGTCACTAGCATAGATTAGTAGATCATATTGTGGTTTCTTTGATTCATTTTGTGTTGATATTTTCTGCAGGTACACAGGTGAACTGTCAAAGCCTTATATTCCAGATATCTACAGCATCTAGGGAGAGTCTTCAACCTCTGTCCTCTATTTGTTCTGGATTTGAACCATTCAGACCATTGGAACACCTTGCTTTCTATAGGAGGTGAAATATTCCAGCTAACACTCTGCAGAAGTGTCTGGGAGAAGTTCAATGGCAAGTTGTAAAGATGGAATCTGACATTGGCCCAAGATCATTTGGAGAGAGCATAGAGAGCTAGAGTCGGAGTGTTTGGGGATGGAGAGCTAGTTTCATGGAGATGCATGTCAACACTAAGGCTTGGTTGTAAACTTCTTCATATTTCTAATGAAAGTTGATTTCAGTCCCACATATGATGTTTTTGTTGTGATTTCGCATATATATGTTGCTAGATTCCTTAGTCACTAGCATAGATTAGTAGATCATATTGTGGTTGCTTTGATTCGTTTCGTGTTGAGATTTTCTGCAGGTACACAGGTGAACTGTCAAAGCCTTATATTCCAGATATCTATAGCATCTAGGGAGAGTCTTCAACCTCTGTCCTCTATTTGTTCTGGATTTGAACCATTCAGACCATTGGAACACCTTGCTGTCTATAGGAGGTGAAATATTCCAGCTAACACTCTACAGAAGTGTCTGGGAGAAGTTCAATGGCAAGTTGTAAAGATGGAATCTGACATTGAATCGATAAGACAACTTCGAGTCCATAGACAAGCTAGAATGGCATGAAACCAGTAGTTGTTTTCACCGAAGTCCTATAAGCCCATAGAGTGGAGAAAAGAATGTGGTGCCAGTTGGATTTATGATCTCCAACCATCCGACGAAGCATAGTTTTCAAAACTTTGTTAATGGCCTCTACCTAACCATTAGCTTGTGGATAATATGGTGTAGAGTTTTCATGGCGAAAACCTAGCTTGGCACTTAGTTCCTCCATCATTTGATTACGGAAATGTGATCCATGATCAATAATGATGGACTGTGGGACTCCAAATCTAGCTATGATGTGATTGAATAAGAAGAGACCAGCAATCTTACCATCTTTTGCATATGTAGGCATGGCCTCAACCCACTTTGTAAAATAGTCAACGGCTACGATGATGTAACCATACCCCCCATCTGAGGTAGGCTTACAATGCATAAAGTCAATCCCCCACTTGGAAAATGGGCCAATGACAATGATGGGGTGTAGCGGAGTAGGATGTGTGTGATTTTTGGGATAAAAATGTTGACAAGGTGGGAATTTCTTAACAGCCTCATGAAATTCTTTGAAGACTGAAGGCCAGAAATAGTTGACGTGAAGGATTTTCTGGTTTGTATCCATCCAGATAAAGGACCGCCACATGCTCCAGAGTGGTAATAATTCAACATATGTTCATCCTCCTCATGGGTGAGGCATCACCGGAGAATAGAATCAATCCCACATCTATACAAGGTATCATTCAGGATGAGGTAGTATTTCGCGTGGTAACGGATATGGCAGCGATCTTCGTGCAATCGTCATGGGATAAATGCAGTTGAAATTGTTGTGTTTGGAGATAAATAAGAAAGTATCCATACCATGGATCGGTAGTGCTGATCAGGAACAAAAATTCATCAGAAAATGAATCACTAGGCTCATATTTCATTGCAGCATTGGGAAGATCACACATGATCTCGGCAACAACCAAGTATTTCTTTGATGTAGCTTTGGCAAATTCCAGATCAAACTCCTATAGTATGACTATCCATTGAGAGTACTTTCCCTGAGTACCTGATGAGTCAGGATGTAATACATAGGGTTCTGGTCTGCCAATACCGTAATTGTGCGGAGCAAAATGTAGTGACGAAATTTTTGCACAGCAATGATCATGGCCAATGCTACCTTCTCCACACGTGAATATCGGGTTTTAGAATCCATAAGATTCTTACTCGCATAGTAAATCACGTGCTCCTAACCGTTGGCATTTTCTTACACCAAAACCATAGCAATCATAGTAGCGAAGGAAGCAACATACAAGAGAAAATCCTTTGAATAATCTGGGGGGTGTATCATGGGTGAATGAGTCAGAGCATGTTTGAGATTATCAAAGGCACGTTGGGATTGGTCATCCCAAAATAATGGAGTGTCCTTTTTAAGGAGACGCATATAACCGTGTGTTTTCTCTGTGAAATTGCACATGAAACGACGGAGGAAGTTTTCCTTCCCCTGCAAACTTTGGATTTCAAGGATATTAGTTGGGTCTGGTAGAGCCAAAATGGCGGCAATTTTCAAAGGGTCTATCCGGATGCCATCTTTGGAGACCACAAAACCTAGCAGATGTCCCGTCTCAACGCAAAAAACACATTTATGCGGATTGAGCCATATATTATAATGATGAAATCTTAGGAAAATATCTCTAAGATGACCAAGGTGGTCCTCCTGTCGCTGTGAATGAGTAGGGAGGTCATCAAGGTACGGTTCAACAATATGTTTAATATCATGAAATGCATAGGACATCGCACGCTAAAATGCGGCTCTAGCATTTTTCAAGCCAAAAGGTAACTTCTTATATGCAAAGGTTCCCCATGGGAAAATGGATGTCGTACTGTGCTGATCAGTGGGTAATATCTCAATTTGATTATAGCCCGAGAAGCCATCCATAAATGAGAAGATGACACTTCCAGCACAGTTGTTGATAATCTGATCAATGTGCAGAGTAGGAAAGTTGTCCTTGGGACAAGCTTTATTCAAATCCCTAAAGTCGATACAAACTCTAATGGTGCCCTACTTTTTATTAATAGGGACAACATTCGATACCCATTCCATCAGGGGCACAAGATAAATAAACCTAGCTTTGAGAAGTTTCTCAATTTCAGATTTAATAGCTGCGGCCTTCCGTGGATGGAATTGCCTTAGTTTCTGCCTGACAGGCTTGGCCATGGGATAGGTTTTAATCTCATGGACCACAATGGATGGGTCAATCCCCAGCATCTCTTCATAGGACCAGGAAAAAAATCATATAATTCTTTGAAAAGTTCCCTGTATGCTTCAGATTCATCTGCCGAGTAGTTCTTCCCAACATGAACATGCTCGATGGTACCAGGATTAGTTGATATGTCAATCGGATTTGTCTAAGTAATGTTGCAAAGGTTTCCTTTAGAATTAGTGTCTTGCAACAATATGGGACTTTGGGGTATGTTGACAATATCAGTAGGAAACAGGGATGCATAATCATGGTTAACGAAACTAGTGTTGGGGAGGAACATGGATCTATGATGGTGATCCTCCCAAATGGACTCATCCGTACTCATGATCTCCATAATAGACTCGTCAAAAGGAAAAGTCTCAGAGAGATAATATAGAACAGGAAGGGATGGTTCTAACAAGTAGAGTAAATGGTAAGGATCCGAAGCCACTAGATGAAGGTCATCAATGTGATCATTGGAAAGGGTTTGAATGGTGTCATACATTGCTTTGTGTGAACTCAATGAGGTGGAATCAACAACTTGTTTTCCCTTAGGCTCACAATCAAATGAGGCAATTATATGGACTATCGTAGAATCTGTGTTAGGAAGAGTGGATGGAAAAATCCCCATAAGGGATGAATCCTTCAACATGCCTACCCGAATCGACCAGTAAGGAGGAGGGGACTGGCCTAACATGGGGATGTTATTAGCCATAGAGGTAGTAACATCCGGCATGTAGAAATTGAGCTGGTCAATAGTAACAATTCTCCCTAGATGTATAAATTGGACTGTTCGGAATACTGTTGAGGTGACAGCAGTCATGGCATAAAACCAATTTATTCCTAGAAGGAGGTTGTAATCTAATGGGGCATCTACCACTTCTACTTGAATAGAAATGGTTTTTCCCCGAAGCTCGACTACGAGAGCTGATATGAGACCATGGGGCTAGAAACCTCATCCATCAAAGGCCTTCAAAGTCGTAGGTGATGTTACAATCTTGGGAGAGTCGAGAGCTTTCCAACAAGACAGAGACAAAACCGAGGTCAAAGCTCCTTCATCTAGTACCATTCTAAAAACCTTCTTTCCCACTACTTTCATAATGATATGAAAAGAAAGTTTATGAGGTGACCTAGAATTATAGTTCTCAATATTGAAGTGAATTAAATTAGTATTATCCCGGTCTAAATCTCCTAATGCTATTAACAAGTTTTTGCGTTGTGTAGGACAACTTTGGAGTACTTCTAGGGTAGACATTGCACAAGGTGCCTGAGCGATATCTTCAACTACATTATAAAATTGAGTAGCTCAGGAATTAGGGTTAAATACAACCTTCTGAAGAGTACTCTTGGGTGGATACAAAATCATGTCAAGAGTAGGCTTCTCGATGGTTAGGGGGATAGTAGACCAAGACTTAGGAGAACTAGTAGAGGGAGTTTTCCCTAAAGAAGAATGATCTTCCTTTTTGTCTGCGGGTTTGTCATAATTCTGACTTCAAGTTTGCAGATTAATGGTATCCGAGGACATCATATGAATTTCCTCTGACTAACTAGAATTTCCATGATTAGACATGTGGTCTATCAGTTGTTGTTGAGAGGGAAAATGATCCGTGAGTACTACAGGTGCAGGATTTGATTTCAGAAATTGGAAGATCTCATCCCGATGGGGACACTCTTTTGTGAAATGGTCACCTCCACATCGCATACATGTATATTTTTCTTTTCTCTTCCCTTTATTGTTATCATTGTTGGTTGGTCTTGGATTCTCCTGTTGGTTTCCAGGTTTTTTATTCTTATTTTTACCTTTTCTTTTATTATTACCCAAGGTTTGAGTACTTTGAATAGAATTGACCTTGGTGGAAACCTTAGGATTCGAAGGAGTAGGGGTGGTAGTCTAGGGTTGCTTGGCAGGTTTTTCTACTAACGAGGACTATATTTAACCAACAATACCATCAACAGGTACTTCTGCTGGTGGCGTGGCAGGATTGGTGCTTGGGAAAGGAGCTTGAAGAATCAAGTCATAAAGAGTTACAGACTGGGAATAGACCAAGTCTAGATACTGGGATCGACTAATAGCCTCCTCTTTAGTAACGACACCGCCCATGCCACATCTTAGGCAATAGGAGGCAACAAAGATTTGGTAAACCAATTAGCTAATAAATAATCTAGAGTAGGGGCCTTAATAATCCTTCTCCACTCATGGATATGATCAGATATGTGGTTGGAGGTGTTCTGTTGCAAAGAAGTTAAGAGATCAATACCCGTTTCATAACGGATAAGGAGCTGAAAGTGTGTAAGAAATAGAGTTTCCAAGGAACCAAAATCCACAAATGAATGTTGTGGAAGTTCAATGTACCACTTCATGGTTGTACCGGTCAAAGTTCACTGAAAGAGTCATAACCGAACTGAATCATCCATGAGGGAGTTTGAAGAACATCACAGATGGAATGTCATAACATGGTTTTTCAGATCGTCTCCCTGCTTCCCATCGAACTTTGGGATTTTCAATGGTAACTTTACCGGAATGGGAGGCCATGAGGGATTGTGTTGAATGGGGTCATTAATCAACTTAGACAAATTAGGCAAGTCCAAAGTTGCTAGGAAAGGAAACTGTCAGTTAGGTTACACATACTGGTAATATTGATATGGCATATAATTACCAGTAGGACAGTAAGTAGACTGATAGACAGGTTGTTGTGATGAATAACTACTAGAGAATATTCCCGTAGGGGGTTGATTTCTAGGATCATGACTGTTAGGACCACTAGGGCCTCTGGGAGGAGGACCACCCAGACTTATGGGACCACCAGGACCACTAGGACCATTAGGACCGTAAGGAGGAAATCCACCAGGCCCTCTAGGACCATTAGGCCCCCCAGTGGGAGGACCTCCATGAGGCGGTCCCCTGGAACCTCCTGCAATATGTATGGGTATCCCCCCCATAGCTAGCATGTAAGACTAGTTAGGCTACCCCCATGGCATGAAAGTATTACTAGGGTATGGAATTCCAGCATAAGGTGTTCCTGTAGGATTGGATGGACAATTAATATTTCCTACGGGTATTTGATAACCATAAACTCCATAATATTGAATGGTTACAGGTTGCGCCCCCATGGGCTGACTTGAACTAGAATGGGGGATTAGCTATAGCATGGGTGGGAGGGACATAAACTATAGATTGTTCTATATTAGAGGTCTGTCCTTGAATAGGGGTAATTCTAGTGCCAAATAATGTAGGTCATGCCGGGGGTTTCCCCCCTACACTAGAAGGTAATGATGAAACGGGAATTGAAGGTTGAGCCCCAGATGCAGAAAACTTGGGAGGATTAGGAACAAACATACAATAGGAGGTGGTGGGGATGGAAAATTTTCATGGGTTGTGTGGAGTCACCATGCTATCTATGATAGGTTCAATGGGTCTCATAGAATTGGCAAGTGAACGATATCCCATAGGAACGACTGCGAAATGTGGTGGTGTGCCCAATATATCATCTATTTTCTTCTCAATTTCCTTTGCGTGGAGAATGGCTGCCTGGTATTGTCTACGTTCTTCTTCATCTGGAGAAATCTCTTCAAAAAAGTTTAAATGGGTGCTAAATGAGGCAATGGCCTATTCTATAGAGGTATCCAAAAATGGAGCATTGGGACCATAATCTAGATGGGTAGTATCATCAACATGACCTTCTATGGGAGAATGGAACGACGTGTTTTCCTGAGAAGGTTGTTGGACCAAGGGAGGTGAGTGTGAAGAATATGGTCCTCCACTTTCTGCAACCACATTATCTCCCACTTGGGAGGTGGTAACATCTCCTTGGTTGATAGCTTCCATTGGATTTTCTCCTGAACCAGGAATAAAATCAGGTGGCAAGCCCCATACTCTTCTGGACTATTTTAGTTCATCCAGTTTGTACACTTCCTATCTAACCTAGGAGCTGAAAAATTAGAAAACACATCAAACAATTTCCCTACACAAGCTATAGGTCAAACAAGCACACTTAAAATGACAGGAGGAGTTCAAATAGCCAGGTCTCTCACCAGGATTGTCAAGAAGGTGCCACTCACAATATACCTCTAGGGTACGTGCGTAGTAATCTACTCGAATGTTGTTTTCGATGTATGGCTCCAAGAAAGACAACCAAATGGATTTTCTCAGATGGATAAGGTATCCTAGTGGGGTCTCTCGATATACTAAAGGTACATGGGAGCTTGAATCAGTAGTAGTGTTGTCTAATGCATAACCGTACACAAGGGGCCTTTCGATATACAATCAAGTATGTGAAGTACCTTTCTATATACCTCAAGGGAACATGAAAGGCCATTCGATATACCGACAGTACGTGGAAGAACCGCGTGAGTCCTGATATGTAATGCAAACAAATAACGACAGCTCCTATGCTTAATGACGCCCGAACACTTCTCTATCCTATCACTCAAATTGCTATGTAAATTTTAACCTATAACTACCGTTAATTTGAAAGTGGACGATTAGGTGAATGCATGGTGTTTTGACAGAAAAAGTAAAACCATGCAATATGTGTATGCAAATATTTCACTTTATCGTTCAGTATGCCTACCTACAAGAGGGAAAGAGAGTATTTTTATTTTGTTTCAAAACCAAAAATATTTCTAAACAACAATGTTGAACACAAAATCAAAGACAAGCAACACTTTCCAAACTGATTTCTCTTTTCTGAAAGCAATAAGAAGGGGAAGAATCTCTTTTCCTAAAAGAAAAAAAAGAAGCACTCTACATGCATATGCACTCTATTTTTCAATTTTTCTTAAAACATAGATAAATCTAACTTAAAACTACCATATTTTTATTTTGATGAGATAGTACTAAATGCATAAGAGACAGAAGAACATAAAGAGCCTGAAAGCTTGTAAGGCCAATCAGAGATCCAATGTCTAATGCTGAATGATGATACCCTAATCTCAGTCAAAAAATTTCTTTTTTAATGGAAGAAAAAGAAGTTCTCTATGAAAACAAAAAATGAAACTAAGATGCTAATCAAATGTTCTTCTTTCACTCTATGTAACATAAATGAAAAGAGATCTTACTAACACCCTAATCTTTTCAAAAAACAAGAAGTCCTTTCACAATCACAGAAGTAAATGAACAATCAATAAGCCTAACCTAGCTTTTGAATTTTCCAATCAAACCAATCTTTAACCATAAAATTTCAAACCACAAGCATCAGATTCTAATACACAAGCCTGGCAGTGCAGGGCTGAAATCAAATCAACTCAAAGTTTTTGCAAAAATTGAGAAAAAAAGAGGTCTTGGAATGATGCCTACCTGGCACCGTGCTACAGGGGTCTTGACAGAGTGGTTATGGACCAACACTGCTTCTCACCAACAAGACTCAGGCGGTGGCATCGCTTCTCTCCAACTGCATAAGCGCAGTTCCTTGTATAAATCCAAAACAAAAAGGAGAACGACAGAAAAAGTCAGAAAAAGATCGGATTAAGGTAAAAACTGATAGATTCAGAATAAAAGAGAGCATAAAAGGTCGAAATAATTTAGATCTAGACAGATGTGGAAGTTAAAATCCACTGAGTCAGATAGCATATCTGACTGAAGAGAGTTGGAGAGGGAGCCTGGATTCAGACAAGAATTGAAGAACTGAGGAAGATCAAATCAACTGATACATATATCTAATCCCCAGTGGAGTCACCAAATTTGTAAGCAGGAATATTTCACCTTCTGTGGATAGAAGCTGTTCCTTTGGTCTGAATGGTTCAGATCCAGAACAAATGAGTGAACGACAAAGGATGAAGACCCCCCTGGATGTCATAGACACCTGGAATCCTGCTTTGATAATAAACCTATGTACTTGCAACCAAATCAAACATGCAAATACAACAAAGATACCAGAACATTATCTACTTATCCATGTTAGTGACTAAGGAATCTAACAACATTTACATGTGAAATCAAAACAACAGTAATGTGGGATGGAAATCAGCATTGCATTAAGATGAATGGAGAAGTTTACAGCCAATTAAGCCTTAGTGTCGACATGCATCTCCATGAAACCAACACTTTCATCCCCATAAGCTCCAACTTTGCTCTCTATGCTCTCAAATGGCTTGGGCCAAGTAGTCAATCCAACAACATAACAATACCTCTATAGCTCTCTCCCTCAACCATGGACATGAGCTTTTATTTATAAGGCTCAATGGATAGGGATGGTTGAGAGATTTGTGGGTGAGGTGGCCTCTAAGATCCTATGAGGGGGGATCTCAAGCTCAACTAACCCACTATGATAGGGATAAGGGAGGACATGAGGCTCATGATCTAGAAGCCTCGAGAAGCTTCTCTTTTTCCCATTTTACCAAGGGTACCACTTTTCTCCTCTTATGATAGAGCGGTTTAGGTTAGAAACACTTATGGACCAAAGGCCATATGCGGTGGCACCGCTTATGGAAAACAAGATACAGGCGGTGCAAGAAAGGTACCGCTCATGGTTAACAGGGAAAGCGCGGTGCTGAGTATTTTCATGAAAGATTGACAAACACCATGGGTTTCCAGTCCAAGTGCTGGGATTAAGGGAAAATATGTAAGTCAAATGTGTAATCACAAGGTGGTGACAGGATTTGGGTATAACAGGCATTTCTTTTGGCAGTAATGGAAAGAGCGGTGGAACCCCTATTTTCTCATGTATCAGGAGTGATGCTGGATCATTTCTTCTTGGGTAACGCTCTTGGTCAATGAGGAAAGAGCGTTACCAGCTCAAAAGAGTAAAAAATTGCAAGGGGTTAATTTATTCCTTCATTTCTCTAGGGAAACTCTGAGGGATTGGAGCAGTCAAGGGGATACCTATCTCATAACATGAGGGTGATGAGATTTCAATATAACAGAGATTCCCCCCAAAGTATAATGGCTAGAGGGAAACAATAGCTAATATACTTTGAAATAACAAGGCATATTGTCGAGGAAAAGGTCTAAAGGTCAGAACTTTTCAAACATCACCAACTGTCTACAACACATTTTGATACATGTCCCAAATGACTCACAACATGGTTGTCGACCAATACAATGCAGATCCATGTGAGATACAAAAAAGTCATGGCTACTAAAATACAGCGTAGATCCATGCGAAGAAGACTCAAATTTGGACATAGCTACTAGACATACAATGTAGATCTATGTCATATAGACACAAATCTGAGCACATCCATGAACATACAAATGTGGATCCATGCTAGGACTCATACAAATACTCCATCACAGCCTAGGGAAAGTAATGAACACTTAACAAATACCCAGGGTCTTCATCTCGTCTTCCACAAAGTACGATTCTTTCCATGTTATTACAATGATCTAAAGTCGAACATGGTAGAAACCACTTGATTACCGGTCAATGATGTGAACCATTAACAAGTGAGAGGGAGATCACCATTAATGTCAATGATTCCCAAGGTACTCTAGTACAATATACTGAGTGTGAATAAAATTCTTAGTGTCAAACACCCAATAGAGTCTTCCGATCAAAGGTCAATGACATGAACTTATGTCGAAAGCGAGAGAATCTGTCATTAGGGCATACAAATTTCAAGGTACTAAACTTGTTTCTAAGACTAATTCCTGGATGATGAGTTGATGTCGACAGAAATAGTATCGTCAAAGGAAGGCCATGATGAATCCCACATCGATGACACAAAACTTGGAACAAATTTCTGGAATTTTGTAGCTAATGTAACCATATGAATGACTCAAAAGTATCTGATTCAAAAAAGTTGTTTTGACTATAGGTGTAAACTCTCAAAACAGTTTCCCTTTTGAACATAAGGTGGCATGACCGAAGACTTGGAAGCATTGACTTGATGAGGCGGAACACAATGCGACAACGGACAATGAAATCTTTGAGAGACTCAAAGGAGTGGCATGACTCATGAAAGTGGATCGACTCAAAAAAAATCTGAATACCCAATTGACTGAATGAAATGTAGACAAGTGCCATGTTCAAAGGTGACTAACAACTGCCATTATTGCAAATTGTTTTCCCTTTCTCTTAATTTCCCCATCATGATTGATGAGTGTCTATTTTTATTTTTAAGAGTTCAAAGAGGGTAACAAACACTTGTTGTAGCTCATCCGAACATAATTCCATTCCGATATATTTCACAAACCTGAGAAATGAGGGGTTCGTTCCCAAAAAGGGTCTTTCAATGTTTAGTTTAACGAGTCCAATGAAAGTTAACTCGGTGTAGTTCATGTTTAGAGAGTTTGAACAAACTAAAGAAAACTCCAAAGGGTCCTTTTTCATATGATTTAGTCCCTAAGGCCCGAAAAAGTATAAAATAATAACTTACAGAACTCTTCTAGTCATGATTGGCTAGAGTGTTCCTTTTTCGTAAATAGTCTATCTGAACTGAAAAAGAGATAACCTATCGTCGGAGAGACGACTCTTCAAATACTTTTACGAGTATGAAGAAGACAAGTACTTGACTATCTTTTCACATTTTAAGAAACCGAAAAGAGCTTAAAGAAGACTCTATTAGAATTTTTCATGTTTGAATCCAGAGCACGAAAAAGTAATAAACTAAGCTGAAACCAAATTTCATGTTTTAACCCGAGCACAAAAAATGAAAAGTAATCTTAGTACCTTCTTAGTGTTTTTAACGAGCTCAAAGATCGGTTGAAAGAATGCTCAAATATTGTTTTCATTTTTATGCAAGATCGAAACCAATGGGTAAACTATGCTTGAAAAAATCCCATTAACATGATATACATAGGTTGGAAGCTTGCCCCCAGAATGATTGCTAGTGAAGCTTACCCCTAGCATGGTTGCTAGGGGCTCAACATGCCCCCCAATATTCATTTTATCTGGTGATTCTTCTTCCATACCCAATCTAAAAACCTGGTTATTAATGTGAAAATGTTCACCAGGGGGGTAGGAACAACGAGAATCAGGTAGGTGAAAAGAAGGTTCAAGTTCTAACACTAAAGGGAAGACTTGACTCAAGGGAAGTGGATCTATTTCATTTTTACACAAGCTTCAAACAGAAGGTAACAATGCTTGGAACATGGTTTCATTTTTATGCAAGCTTGAAACCAAAAGGTAAACTATGCTTCAGGACACCTAATTCATTTTTTAACGAGCTTGAAATAGAAAATGAACTATGATCAGGAATGGTTTCATTTTCATGCAAGCTTGAAACAAAAAGGTAAACTATGCTTGAGGATATCCATTTCATTTTTTAACGAGCTTGACATAGAATAAGAACTTTTCTCATAGGCATCTGTTTAATTTTTTAACGAGCTTGACACGGAATGGGAACTATGCTCACATGTATCTGTTTCATTTTTTAACGAGCTTGACACAGAATGGGAACTTTTTTCACAGGCATCTGTTTCATTTTTTAACGAGATTGACAAAGAATGAGAACTTTTATCATAGGCATCTGTTTCATTTTTTAACGAGCTTGACACAGAATGAGAACTTTTCTCACAGGAATTTTTTTTATTTTTTAATGAGCTTGACACAGAATGGGAACTTTGCTCACGAATGGTTTCATTTTTATGCAATCTTGAAACCAAAAGATAAAATATGCTTGAGGAGATCTATTTCATTTTTTAACGGGGAAAGAGTGTTACTAGCTCAAAAGAGGAAAAAATTGCAAGGGATTAATTTATTCCTTCATTTCTCTAGGGAAAGTCTAAGGGATTGGAGAAGTCAAGGGGATACCTATCTCATAACATGAGGGTGACGATATTTTAGTATAACAGAATGGGCTTGATGAAGCCTATGGATGCTCGTGTCTCTCGATATCTTGAGATTTTCTTTTCCACATCAAGGGATTGAAGACTCCCAAAGAGATTTGGGATAAGCTTCCTTCCTTATTTGATAAGCAGGATGAGATGAGGGTCCATGAGCTAGAGAATGAGTTGATCTCTCTTCATCCATCCAACTTCGAAACACTGAATGAGTTCTTCACAAAATTTAAGAACCTAATATTCCAGTTGAATCTATGCAAGGTTGAGAAGGAGGATGATCAACTCATCCTTGCCATTCTCTCAAAACTCAGTGCATACTACCTAGTATTTGTATCAACTTTTCAATCGGTGAAGCTCACTACTCCAAATTGGAGGATTCCCACTCTTGATGCTTTCATTGAATCTCTCACTTATGAGCATGAAAAGTTGATCCAAATGGGGATCATTCGATATTACAGAGATCAAGCACTGGTTGCATGAGGACCTAAGGTAGCAAATGATAAAGGGAAGAAAAAGGACGAGTCTCCTGTGAAGAAAGAGCAATCAAATGAGCCTTCAAGTTCGAAGAGAAGCAATAATAATGGAAAAGGAAAGACCCTTTGTTCCTACTATGGAAGGGGATTTCATCCAAAAAGCTCTTGTATGAGAAGAAAAATTCATGAAATGACTATTCTTCTGAAGAAACATAACATTGTTGCACCTGCTAGTGTAAGGAAGGTTAACCATAGAGAAGAAACTGAAGAATATGAAGAGACATGCCATGCACTGAAGGCTAGCTGCTCAACAACACATGCCTTCCTCATTGATTCTGGAGCTTCCAATCATATGGTTGCATCCAGAGAATCATTCTCTTCCTTGCAATATTTTGATGGTCCTAGTATTTAAATGGGAAATAACAATAAAGTTCAAACCAAGGGGAAGGGCTCTATGAAGCTTGAACATGGAAATTTCAAAGATGTGCTTTATGTTCCCTCCTTAGCTGCAAACATGTTATCTGTATACCAGATGACTCATACTGGCTATCCAAAGTGAGTCATATTTTGTCTTGACTCAATGGAGATCACAAATATCTCTATTGGGAACATCATAGCGAAGGGTGTTGTAAATCATGCCTCCAAGATATATGAGTTCTCACACTTCATGCCATTTTCAGAACCAGTGCACTCTCAGTAGCCACTTGCAAGGGAAGGTAAAATAATTTCATCTAATTATTTTGCATCTTCCACTAGTATTGTAGATCCAGCTGTATCATTTTATGAGATTGAGATTCAGGGTGATTTAGATCTAGATCTAGTCCCTACTTCCAAACTGGAAGCTAGGAATATGTCTCGAAATCCATATGAGACTCAGAAGTAAAAGACCATTGTGCTATGTTATGCAATCTTACCTCCTTTAGAGAGATGCAATAGAATTCCAAGGGATCTATCTTGCTACATGGAAAGGGCTCAGTCTCACTACATTCAGAATAATAGAGATGATCATACACCTCTTCATCCAGCAAGAGACAAAGGTTACATTCCTCCTTCCTTCCATCATCATTTTGGGAGAATATAGAGAAGTCTACATGCCAGGCTCCAGGATACATGTGGATAGAACATCATGCATGCTACTTTGCTACATCATAGAGATTGCAGCAACACATTTTCAAGTTTTTCAAAATTGAATCCTTATTCTATCTACTTAGTTAGAGGGGGGGGATTTTTTCCCATGTGTTTTTTTCCCCATCTCCTTGTATTGAGAAGTTACTTTACTTTACTTGATGTAATGGGTGACCTATGGTATTAGTTATCAGGGCCCATAGATTGTCCAAGTTAGCATTCATGGGGGGTGTTAGGATTATAATCCTCCCTTGTCCAATTTGGTCATTATGTCTAAATCGGGAGTCCTTCCAGTGTATTTTTAGTCACTAGCACCATTGGGTCAACTTGGCCTAATTGGGGCATATGTTCCAGTTACTAAAGTGTGGGGAACACTAATTGAGGCCTACTACCACTGATTTCACTTGAATGCATTAGTTTATGAGCCTCCTAGATCAATCCCTACAAATTAGGAGCCACTGGGAGTGCCAACACCAACCTCCATCAGTTGAGTTGAGTTGGTGACTAATCAAGCTCAGTTAGGAGTCAGTTACATTCAGTTCTAGTCCTCTACATTCAGTTAGCACTAGGTTTCCATGGCTACATGCAGGAGAGGCACATTTCTCACTTACCACAGTCAATTAGGCTTAGTTAACACTAAATTAGACACTTGAGTTATGATTTAGAACTCTGATGAACTCTGATAATGATTTAGAAAAGGTTAGTTAACCATTCAGTCAAGTAGAGTCAAACCAATTCAAATTTCCTCACATAGGATTCAAATTACATGAGGCTATTTATCCATTGTACTTCATTGTAATTATTATCTAATTACTTTTTGATTAATGAAATCATTCATAGTTGCAAGCCATTTTTTCATTGTTTCATTCTTCAATTGCTGAGTAAATTGTGTGATCTATCTTGTGATTTGTGTGTTTGTCCACAGATCTATGTGCTTAATTTAATACCTCCCCCATGAGATCCTTCCCACCGGGAACTCCATTGGGATCTTGTTGAGGGATTCATGGTTTCATCCCCCTCAAACATTAATGGGGAACCCAATGGGAACATAATGGAGTTCCTAATAGGGGTTCTATGGGTACCAATGGGGGGAGCACAATTCTTAGAATTTTGCTTCCCCCACTGAGTCCCCATGGAGTGCCCACTTGGTGCTCCCTTAGCACTCAAGGGGAGGTCAAATGAAGTGCCCAGAGGTTCTCCCTTAGGAACCTTGGGGAGGGAGGGGGGGGGGGTTAAATGGGTGGGCCCTTGGGTTCCTAGGGGGGAGTTGTGATTTCCTCTCCCTAGGTTACCATGGGAGTGCCTAGGGTGGAAGGTGTGATTCCACTTAGGTGCCTCCTATTTTTTTTTAGTAGTTTTAAAAAAACTTTCGGTGATTTCTTCAAAATTTTAAATTTTGTTTTTGTAAAGGTTTTTGTTTTCATTTATAATTTTTTATAAGTTTAGTATTTTCATTTTCTTCTTTTTCTTTATTTTTACTTTTGAATGTTTATTCAATTTAATTTTAGAAAACATACTTATGCTTATTTTCAGTACACAGAGAATGTAATCAATAAATTTATCTATAAAAATTTATGGATCGAGATCAACAATAAGTAAGTTGGGGCATCTGATGTTTCTATCCAGGAAAAGACTAGAACTTCTATTCAAGATCCAACAACTGAGATTTCAAAAATTATGAAGAATGCTAGAGATTGGAAATATGCACCAAGGAAAAACAAAATGGGAAATTGTTGGCATGTGAATTATGTTGGGCCTCAAAATTGTCTTTTATAATGGTCTTATTTACATTAATTTCTGACCTATTTACCATAATTTAATACATTTATGTTCAATAAGGTTGTCTTTTACTCTGTTTTATTAATTAAAATCTCATAAATGTAAAATAAGACAAATGTGTTATTTTTATGTATTAAATGTAGTATTTTGCAAATAATAGGTGTTCTGCACTCCATTTAGCCCCTTCTTTCGGTCCTAGGTTCTAAATTAGATTTGATTACATGTTAGTTTACTGGTTCGGCTTACCTTGTATCTTCCATTTCTTGCTAGTCTTGTTGATCCTGCATGAACAAATCAAAACCATGACTCTATGATGAAATTGAGAATATTTTAAATGTTAAAAAATAGAATAATCATCATTTTCAAACTATTAATAAATTTGTTTACATTAATACATCATTTTCAAACTATTAATACATTGTAAATGTTCTAATACTATTAATAAATTTGTTGACATTATGGAAACATAGTCACATTCTCTTTAAAACTTTGAATATGGTATTAAACCATATATGTTATGCATGCATTGACTATAAACAAGCCACTTCACATTATTTTAAACATATGATCCTTTTTTATTTGCTATGGATTAATATATGGTAAATGTTTTACGCAGCCCGTGAGTTAACTCACGCACAGGAAATGGACTCATGCACCGTAAATTGAATGCATGAGAGAATGGCACACCCAATCAATGGAACTCGGCCATAGTTCAATAATATAGAACCTAACAATCAATTTGGCCAAGAAACTAGTAGAAAATATACTATGAATATGGATTTATAAACAAATCTTGGTTACAGGTCATCCGGACGTTGATCTAGACACCCATGTAAGACCACGTGTTTTTAACAGACAATTGATTTTAGGGCTAGATTTTTGGGAAAAAAGAAGAGAAATTGAAAATTGTGGCACGTGGGTTTTATGAAAAATAGGCCCATTTCAATCACCGTGTGGAATTTTCACAAAATTCATAGCCATTTGGGAGAAAATCGTGGTTCTTTGAAACCAATTTTTCCAGAAATTGTGGTTGGTCATTTTCTGAATTTGTGGGTAGTTGTTACAGCAGTAATGAACCTTTATTTTTAGCAAGAGGTGGTCAAATGGATCTCCATTGTAATCATCTTATAAATACCTCTTTGGTTTTGAAGAGAGGGGGAGAAACACTCTTTTTAAAGCTTTGTTCTAGTTTTAATAAAAAATCTATGTTTCAGCCTTGGATATATGTTTTCATCCTCTGTGGGTGACTGATTGACTTAGTTTTACATCCCTAATTGCTGGGAGGGCCCCTCAACAACCAGAGGTTCTTTTGTGTATCTTTTGTATTTCTTTTCTGCAAGTAAATAGTTTATTTTCCAGTATATGTATTTAACTTGGTTTCCTGTAGATGTTGTTTTATTTTCTGCAATTTGTTTTCTATTGTTTATATGTAATTTACATTTCCAGAATTTAAATGACCGGTCATGCATCCCTCCTTTTAGCTTGTCTTTTAGTTTTTCATTTGCAATCAGATAGAATTCAAATTATTCCAGTATTTCAAGCTTATTTTATAATCAAATTCAGTTCTGTAAATTTTCCTGTAGTTGTAGATTAAATTAGTTTACCTTTCACCTCTGTTTTATTATGCAATAGAAATGGTTTCTTTCCTTAGATAATTATTAGTATAGATAGATTTTTGTTATTTTAGCTTTTTAACAGTTTATTTACTATTTTTCTTGCACTGTAGGGTCATATGCATCAACCAGCTGGTATCAAGATCATTTAGTAAGCTCGTTTCCTTAGTTTATATCGTTTTCTGTCATTTAGACTGTCTGTCCATACTGTCATTCAGACTGTCTATCCAAACTGTCATCCAGACTTTGGTTCAACCTTTAATATTTTTTGTTTTGTTTCTATGCTTAATTAGAGTCTAACTTCTTAGGTTTTCTAATTGTCTTATTTCTTGTAATTAACCAGCATTCGAATATGTAGTTAGAACCTTGTTTTGAATGGCATAATGTTTTACTTAAGCTTTATATTCATTTTTTATCATTTGCTTATCTTTGCCTTAACTTTTCTTTCTGATTGTACCTTGATCTGTAGTTAATACTTTACGTCTGATTTCTGAACTTACTCTTCTAAAACTCGTCAATTTCATTCTTAGCTTAGTTTACTCCATTTTTGTTAAGGTTGATTTATTTTGGATTAAAACTTGGTAATTTGATTTTTGAAAGTGCGCTAGTTTTCATGATTTGATCATCCATCTTAGTTCAATCATAGGATCTGTTTTTCTCATTTACATAGTTAATGAAGATGTTCATGGATAGGATTTGATCTAGAAATAAAATAAAATTTATTAAGTTTCCTACTTGCTTCTAGAATTTAATTTATTTTTATCCATTTGAATATGCTTAGGTTTACTTAGGTCTGCTTGAACCCCAAGTTTAGTTTTCTTTGATTAGTTTACTATTTTTCAATGCATTTATTTACGCTTGGTATTTAGAATTATATTTTCTTTGCTTTTGACGAATCCGCAGTTACTTGCTTTGCTTTCTATGAATTTTCAATTAAATAGTTCATTGCTTTCCATAAATCAGTTGCACTTGCATTCTTAGTTAGGAATTTACTCGTTCATACATGGAATAGTATCCAATTTATAACATAGATCAGATAACTTGCTGCAAGTAGTTAGTTTTTCTTTCATTAGTTAAATCGCTTTCGGACCAAGTGAACGCTTTCTAGATTAGTATCTGTGATTCCCTTCCATAGAATAGATTAGCATAATAGTAGATTATATTTGAATTCCAGTTGTTAAATAGTGTCCCTGCTTTCATAAGAATAGATTGGATTCATACATTTAACTCATGATAGTCATGCATGTAGTTTAACATCATGTAGTTGCATGATTGGTGCATTTGCATATCTAGTTAGCTTAGATTAGAATAAGATTTAATCCTAAACATAGAGTTTTTGCATCTCACAAGCTCCCTTCCTAGGTTGACAATTAAGTGTTGAATTAGATAGTGCATATTTTACCCAACAAATTACAAGCAAGGAAACAATGAAGAATACATATGCATGTATTGTGTTGATTCAAGTTTTGTTACTATTTTTTAATGAGAAATTACTCTTTTGACATCTATTTTGTCAACTTTGTGACATATTCCTGTCATACAACTTATCATTCAGCCTTAGGAACGAATACATTTGGGATTTATGCAAATTCTAGTTATTCTTATTATTTCATGATTTTATTAATCAATTCGATGATATTTGGAAATTTGTTTGATATATGAAATTGTTTTGCAGGTCATTGTATTTGTGCGAGCTGATATTGGACACGCACCAATGCTAGATATGTGCAGATCACATCCAACTCACCGTTCATCCTGTCGATCAAACCGCACATTTTTTTTGGCATATTCCCAAACATTAAGGCATAGAATGCTTTTCAGTTGCTATGTTTCCCACATGTTTGATTGCTGGATGATCCTCACTCTAGAAGGCTCACCATCCTACCTTCTCTGTTCGACACCATGACTCATGCCCATGTCAACAAGAAACTATATGCTACAGCCCGCATGAGTAGAACCAATGTGCAAAGGAGAAGGAGAATGACTATGCATTGGCATATGGTCGTTTCTTGTAATAATGGTTGACTATTTTAGGAGCGATCAACCACTAAAAGGGTTGACTTCCTCATCCTTGTAAACGTTATTTATACCTGCCTCCAAGTGAGAGCATAGTGAGCTAGCATGTTAATCAGTCGACGTTAGCAAATAAACTCTGTAATACTATTATGAATTTTAATATAAGTCATGATTCTGTTGTTCATCTATGTTCCTGTCTCTGTGAGTGATTGAAGTGCAACCTTGATTACTGAGAGGGCCCCTCAACAACTAGCGGTCTTCATTTCTATGTGTATTTTTCTCATTTCCTTTCTTGCAGCTAGTATAGTTTCATTTCCAGTTTGCTTATGTAATTTGGTTTCCTGGAATCGATTATTTTATTATCTCATGTAGCATCTGATTTATTGTTAATATAATTTCATTCCCAGAATTAGATAACCAGTTATGCGCATAATTAGTTTCCTTTCCAGTCTTTTTATAGCTTGTTGTTTAATTTTATATCAATAGTTACATAGATCCGAATTGCTTTATATCTTAGATTTAATTTACAGTAGATTTAGTTCTGTTAACTCTTTTTTGGTTATAGATTTACTTTGGTTATACTTTAGTTTTTTTTATAGACAATAGTTTCTTTATAATCATGAATTAGCATAAGTCTTTTTGTTGTTAGTTCGATTACTGAATAAGTCTACTTACTGTCCTTTATGCATCTTGTTTCCATATGCACAAAAGATGCTAATAAATAGATCATTTAGGACATTTTCCATTGTCTTGTTTATACAGACTATCATTAAGACTATCATTTAGACTGCCTGTTCAGACCATCCGTTCAATCTGTTATCGAGCCTTTTGTTCAGCCTTTGATATTCCCATTTTGTTTTTGGCTTGTTTAAAGGTTATGTTTCTTTGTATTTTGAATTATGTTTTATTTTCGTAATTAGATAATGTTCATATTTACCATTAGGACCTTATATTATATTATTCAAAGTATTTATCAAGTTCCATCCTTATCTTTCACCTCCTCTTACCTTAGTATGCTTGGAATTATGATTTGTTCTGTTTCTTTTTTTTCTAATCTTCTCACTTATTACTGTTATAATGTTTGATAAGTATCTCTTGAGTTTCGTTTACCTTTGTGTATATCTTTGTGTTTAGAGGAATTTCTTAATCAAGTTTTCTTTATTAAGTTTTATACTCACTTCCTTATTAAGTTTTCTACTTGCTTCTTTCATTACGTTTTTATTTGTTTATAAGTTAGATTTTCCCTTACATTTGTTTCATATAAGAATTGTTTTGTTTATAAAATTAATCCTTAAAAACAATCTTTTTTTTAGTAGATTAGTTGTTCATAACATCTTCCTTAGTTAAGAGTCATTTTCTTATGGAATAAATCACCATGTTTACCATCACCTATAATTGGACATTCCTTAGTTTGCACATATTTGTAGAAGTTAAATTAGATTTAATCCCATTTAGTTTCTTTACTTTTTTTGAAATCCATTTTGACACTACTCCTTCTCCAGTTCCAATCATAATGAATGCATATCCTCAGAACCCCCAAGGAGAATGGAATTAGATAGTTTAGTTTAAATGTTATGTACATTCGTTAGTTGCATGTATAGTTTAATTGTTGAAGTTCTTAAAGTATATCTAGTTGATGTAATCTTGTTTCCAATATTATAATTCCTTGTATAGTTAGTTTCTAAAGTTGTTTATGAAGCTTTCTAATTCTTAGTTTAAGAAGTGGAATAGTTAATTAATAAGTAGCTTTCTTTCTTTAGAGTAGTATTGTTTATATCTTTACCTTTCAGTATTTTTTTTATAGAGTAGAGTAGTATAGGATGATATTGCTCTAGTCTAATACTCTCTTTCGGTTTAATGACCTTAATAGTTGAATTTCTAGGAGTTTGACTTGATTTTTCATTTTGAAAGATCTTTAGATATTTTCTTTGTTAAAATATTTCAATGACATCCTAGGAACCCCTCTACCTTCACAAATATTTAGTGTCAATGCTAAGTTTACCAACCTCGGCCGATAATTGAATATTTGGTGAATTAATTAAGACATTATAACACCCAACATTTTTGGCGTCGCTGCCGAGGATTTTCTTAGTAAGGTAGGATAGATAGAACTTCCTTATGAAGTTTAGTAATAGGCCAGTGGCGGGGGAGTGGTAAGAACCTGTGCATCTATTATAACAGGTACCCCCAAATCCAACAGTAGCAGTAGCATAGGTTTTCCTTTAGTTTAGTTTTTCATGAAGATACCTAGATATTCTAAGGGTAGATACGTTAGAGGTAATTCTCAAAACCTTATTAAAATTCCTACTAACCTTTATGGGGGACGAAATACCCCAACCACTAACTCAGCAGAAAGGTATCGGAGAACCCACATAGGAAGTAGTTCTACTTGGAAACCTAAGTACTTTATAGGAGAAACCATAGACGGTGAAGAAATCCTGGCGGGAATTCCTAAGGATCCCATTGCTGAAGAAATTCAAGAGGAAACCCTCAACCCTCCACTAGTGCAGAAACCTAACAATACAACTTTCTCATTAGTAGGGGATCCTAGCTTTGTTGATTTCATTGATCCTACCCAGGTACAAGCCCTCTTTGGTGGCTCAATAAATATAGTTATTTCATAGATAGAAAACTCCACAGTAGTACCTACCATCCCTATAGAATATAATAAAAACATAGTTTATCGTAGGAAGATATCCCCTGAAAAAGAACGTTGGGACACCCCATTATCACCTCGAAAATATCCTTCTAGGTACACACTATTTAGGAATCAAACCTACATGGAGCGACGGGAAGAGAATGAAGATCATGACGAGGTTAGAAATGATGAAGGGGAAGGAGAAAATCAAACTGAGACTACCTTCGGGTTCCCTACATTATACACTAAACAAGTTGTAAATATGAAGAACATCGCCCCTTCCTCCTTACCTAATTTCTATGGGAAGAGTAATGAAGACCCAGACACATTTTTGTTCGAATTTGACATCTTCTGTAGAAGTTATAACTATCTACAGGATGCTCACAAATTAAAACTCTTTTCGGCTACACTCAAAGACTCCACTTTAAGATGGTTCATGGGATTAGGAGAATATAGTATTAGGACTTGGGAAGATATGAAAACTATATTCTTGTGGAAGTATCAAGAGTATTGCAAACCTAGAGACTCTCAAAACGATATTTTTAACATACAAAAACGCGAAGGCAAGAGCATGGAAGACTATCTCGAAAGATTTATTTATACACTACATAAATACAAACATAATGATCTTCAAGAAGATGTAGTACGAACACTCTTCCTTAAAGGGATTTCAGAA
Organism: Pseudotsuga menziesii; assembly: GCA_001517045.1. Classification (NCBI taxonomy): domain Eukaryota; kingdom Viridiplantae; phylum Streptophyta; class Pinopsida; order Pinales; family Pinaceae; genus Pseudotsuga; species Pseudotsuga menziesii. The sequence continues at coordinate 664,440 of LPNX011003468.1, forward strand.
GACCTGGTAGAAATCCTTAATCTCATGGCATCTGGCAATGTCTCCCACAAATCTTTCGCACAAATTGGGGAGATGTGTAGAAATTAGTTTAGAAGTAGGGGGAAAGTTGGGAGAAATATTTGAGAACCTTATAATATAATTATAAAAGGGAATACTCCTAGTTCAGGAGGATTCACAAGGATAGAGTTAGGAAACCTATTGGAAAATTTCAAAAATGACACTTTAGGAGTGATGCATTCCCAACTAGATGCATTACAAGGTAAGAAAAGGCAAGAAGAGGAACGTGCAGTGATGAGCATTTTTTGTCCAAGATGCAGAACTAAGCATCCCCAATGAGAATGGCCATTAAATAACATCTATGTATGTCATATATGTACAAAAGAACATCTGAGAGATAATTTCCCATCTTTACCAGGGTTACAAGCCATATATAAAAGTGGGGACATTGGTGAAACCTAGAGGATGCCACCTTGGAAACCAAGGGACCCACTACCATATCATAATTTGTCACCACAACCCCCACCTTATTACCAACCCTACCAACCACCTCAACAGTGGAACACTACAAGTTGGCAGCATTGGCCACCCCAGTATCCTCATCCTCCTCATTTTACTCAGCAACAATATTGGCCACAAGGGTGGAGGGGACAGTCCTATCCCCAGTCACCGCCTATCTCTACTCATCCTTATCCTCAACATTCATCCAATACCTAGCAATTGTTACCAGGATTTATGCCTCCAGTCCCCCTTATTACACAACAACCTCATCACTTCCAAAATACAAACCCTCCACGACCTACATTATTACCCACACAACCGATACCTAATCCAAATAATAAGCCAACTCAAGCTCTTAATAGCATTGAGTTGAAAAGTATGCCATCCTACGTTATTTCGACTGTACCTATACATGAGATACAATTACGATTATGAAGAGTTGTGAATGACAAACCCAAGACATCAGTCATCATTTGTGAGGAAAATGACAAAGAATATCTCTATGAAGTCATGAATGATGCTATTTTTCAAGATGTGCTGAAAATTCTAGTGCATACCCATCCTCAGCAAGAACCAACTCAAGAACGAAGAATCCCTCCATATCCAGAATTATTAGTAATAGAAAAACCTGTAATCCATCCTGAGTATGATATTCTAAATGAATTAAAAAATGTCTGTGTCAAGATCCCTCTATTACAAGCTATTAAGGACATACCAATTTGCAGTAAGGTAATAAAGAAACTCTGCATTAGGAAACTAGGAAGGAAACAAAACGATCTCCCCACTATTGATTTTATAGGAGAAATGTCTGATTGCATGACTGACCAATCTAGAATTGCAAAGTATACAAAATAAGGAAGTCCAGTAGTGACTGTTATCGTAAATAATAATACCATAGGAAATACGCTTATTGATTTAGGATATTCCATTAATATGATGACCACCACCGTTTTAGAAGTTTTACAGTTGGCACAATTTCTCCGACCAACCCCCTCAATTCTGGAACTAGCAGACCATACTACGGTGAAACCTACTAGGGTTCTATATGACATTGTTGTATCAGTGGCCTCATGGCAATATCCTTTTGATTTCATGGTAGTAGAATCAAAGGATCCTTCCAAAGGACATCCTATTATACTGGGAAGACCATGGTTGGCTACCGCCAACTCCTTCATAGGATGTAGGGATGGGGAAATGACCATTTCTAATGGGTTGTCCACACAAAAACTAGATTTATACCCTCCAGCACAACCTGTAACTGAAACCTTGTGGTGGTTAGGTTTCCCCTTTGGGGATGAAAATATTGAATATCTCTTCTTTCCTAGTGACTACTCCTAGGCACTTCAGGAACAGACTACTGAGAATGTGTTAAACGAATTTGTCTCTTCATCAACTTGTATAGATTTTCCTCAGTATTTTGATCAACTTGATCAAATTTTTGGGGATCAGTTTCAAGAAAATATGGCCCTCTCAAAATTTTTGAATACACCATGTGTATTTGCAATTGAAGAGCATATGGGGTCTTATACCATGCCTTATGAGGTTAGCCCTGGAAAAGTTTTACACATAAATGTAGGTTTAACCGAGAGTCAACAAGAACAATTGATTAAGGTCCTTAAAATTCAATTCGAAGCATTTGCATGGGAATACACTGACATGAAAGGTATACACCCTGACACTTGAATTGACCATATTTACATGGATGCTAGTAAATCCCCTATAAGGCAGCCTCAGAGGAGGATGAACCTTGCTTTGAAAGATATAGTGAAAGAGGAGTTACAAAATCTTCTCAATGTCTGTTTCATCTATCCTATCTCCGACAGTAAATGGGTGTCTCTTCTAGTGGTAGTCCCCAATAAATTCACAGGGAAATGGCATATTTGTGTTGATTTTAGAGAGATAAATAAGGCCACTCTTAAAGACTACTTCCCTTTTCCCTTTATTTATCAAGTGCTAGATAATTTGTATGGTAAGCATTATTTTTCCTTTATTGATGGGTATAGTGGATATAATCATATTTTAATAGCTCCTGAGGATTAGTATAAGACCACTTTTACATACCATTGGGGAACATATGCCTATAAATTTTTTCCATTTGGATTATGTAACGCACCTGCCACTTTTTGGCGAGCAGTCTTAGGGATTTTTGTTGATATTATACATGATTGTATAGAGGTGTACATGGATGATTTTATAGCCTATGGTAATACC